>RJWH01002070.1:0-237714 GCA_004363575.1 Solenodon paradoxus | reverse complement strand
ATATATTTAATTTGCATTTGTTGTTACTATTGTTTTTAATTCTCCACCTTTGAAAGTGGTAAGCTTCTGTATCAAGAATTGCCTCCTCTGAAATATCTAACTAGTGATCACTATTGTTAGGGTAGACAAGTAGATGTACTGCTTTTACCACTGAGAGCTTTTCAAAATATCTGAAGTTCTCACCTCTGGAACCTCAGTGTTTCCTTCTTCCAGTTGAACAAAGAACCACAGAATTTTCACATCAGCTCCTATTTCCTTAACAAAGGTCCTTCACAGGTTGCCTCTATGATCACTTTTGGTATTAACGATCATATGATTAAAGTATTTAACTCCGGCTTTTGTTCAAAATTATGACAAAAAACTAGCTACATGATATTGGAATCCTGTGATTATCTTTAGGAACTAGAAACTTATGCAGCAATAAATTGTGCATAGGTTAAAAAAACAAAAACACCTCTTCTCCCTAGTGACCATTTTGGGCTGCATGCAGCAACTCTGGCGCATTGCTCAGTCATGCTATATCAAGGCTGGGATTCTAATGCTGAGCCTTTGGTAATTTGCTCTGGTTGTTTACTCCATGTCCTGACCCTAGTTGTCCACTGAGACATCTTCAATGTATTCAAACCCTTTAGAATAATTTGTAAACATTTCTTTACCTTTCAGCTTCTTGACAGCTTTGTGATACTCAACACCAATATACTGACAGCTCCTGTTGAAGAAAACGAACGTTTGCTTTAAGATTTTAATAGGAAACAATTAAAGTTAGAACATAATGTGTTAGAACTCAGATATCTATCTTCAATATGCAAGATACAGAAGGTGAAAAAGTACTCACTTTTTTAATCAACTTTGAGAGTGACAGGAGCAACAGTCCAGTGTGGGGGTGAAGGAAAGGTCTTTCTCTGCTTCTATTTTTGATTTTCTAAAACCACACTTACTCTGAGTCTTCTGACTTCTGTTGCTTTTTGTTAAAGAGCATTTTAGAGTATCGTAAAATTGGTCCCATCACTCTGGGGACATTTCACCCTGGTCAACCCACTTAAACATCAATGATACCCTGAGAGACTTGGCATTTTAATGTATTTCAAATGATTTCCCCTTAATTTATTTCATTAAGTTCTTCTTATCATGTCAAGAGTATAAATTACTGTCCCTGACTGCTTACTCAACTTCCTGGTAAAGCCTCTGCTGGACTGATCACATTTTCAACTGTCAACTTATTCCAGTACTGCTCCAATGAATGGGTTGAAAATTAAAGTTAGAATTTTGGGATTGACATACAGAAATTTGCCTTTTGATACTGCTGAATTTTCTGTACAACAATGCAAAAGTACTTACATAGACATACTCATTCACACACTTCAGAAACCTGTAGGTCTTTATTAAGTCTCCTAAATTTCTCTTACTGATTCTACAGAGATGCAGGTAAATAATTTAAATAACAACAATGTGAGCTGGATGAGAGAAATGCTGACCTGAGGATAGAATCTTGCATGAATGAGTGATAATGCTATCATATTGTCCCCTTCTGTGTCATAAACCTACAGATATTTTCCTTTGCCTGGGTATATGGTTAGCTGGATTATATAATTATTTCCAATGGAAATTTAAATATATCAACTAACACTTATTCAGCTTATTCTATGCAGAGTTAAGAAACAACTTACTTCAACTGTCCTTCCTCAATCCCTAGACAGCATTTAGTACCTTTTACCAACATATTTTCCAAAAATCCTAAAATCTGGGAGGGGATAAGCACAACATTATATTAATGGATTTTCTATATGTGTGTAATTCTGTGAGTGTATACACACATTATCACTGTGCATTGATATTTTATCAGAAAGTGGGTAGAATGGAAAGAATTACCACACTGATGCTACTTTACATTCAGAAGATACTAATTTGTCCTTGATTTTCATTGCAGAAAACAGATTTATCACAAATATTGAAGCATTCAGCACAAATATTGCCAGTGCAGTTATCTCGAGGTATTTTTTGAAGTTAAACAGAGAGAAGTGTGTCAACTCTGGGTTCAAAGTTTCTTCATATATAGCAAAGACCAGGGAGCCTATGTGTGTTCTTCCTTTTGCAATAAAGGAGCTGACTCACTTTGGCACTTTCTAGTATCATCTGTGGTCATTGCTTCCACCTCTTATTTATATCAAATGCTTGCTTTTCTCCCGTGAGCTCTCTTGGAAACTAAATTTAGGAGAGTTTATGAGTATGATTATTTTTATGAGGTCGCAAAAGTCTGACACCTTCTCATTTAATGATATATTATAAGTATGGACTATTAGAAAACAATAGCTTTTAGAAACAATCCAAGTCCATCCAGATTACTTTCCAATTTAGAAAACTGAAGCTTTGAAACTATAAAAACCCTTCTAATTCTATACTTCTAAAAAGCAGCATTGAGAAGGTCCAGAACCAAGGCTTCTGCTTTTTGGATTATTGCTTACTGATCTGCCACATATTTATGCATCCATAAATAATACTAGAGGTAGTCAAAGAAAAAATCCTGAATTGGCCTTGTCATCAAAGGCTGGGTATAAAAATAATTATCACTTTCTGTTCTCCATAAGAACTAATTTCAAAGTGAACCATTTTGTCACATTTTCTCTTTTTAAATAACATAATTTGAAGGATTTCTTCCAAGCCAGAGTAAGATATAATAAAGCAGCCCCTTTCCATAGCAAAGCACAATACATAAATGAGTGAAACTATTAACATCAATCATACCCACTGAAAAGAAATAACCCTACAAGAAGGTAATGTACATGAGTAAAGATTTTCCTCCTGAGATTCTTATATGATCTCTGATAAACCTTGATTTTTTTAATTTAAATGAAATATAGTGGTTAGTTACATTGCCTTTGAGGACTAGATAAATATTTATGAAGAATGCCTACGCATATCTATACACATAATGTACAGAGAAAGCAACAGATATGCAGAATCAGAATCTCTTTTCTATAGGGTCCATCTATTGAATCAGGATGATCTACTGTAGTTCTTTTGTAATGTGGGCACATGGACTCTATTAATGTTTGCCTCTGATTTGCTTCCATTCTAGGAAAAAATACCTGAAATGTAGTTTACTATGATTCCATCACACACCACATAGCTTGGCTACAGGAATATGAAGAATGGATATCCCAGTGTTGATCTCAACAAGAATTCTCAACTGTCTTGTAAAGTTTCCAAGAGAGACCATCTCTTGTCCCTCTACTTGCTTCAGCACAATGACAGGTATATTAAGTATTCCATCTTGCATTTGTTGTCATTGACAACTTGTCTATATTTTGGTTTCGCCTCCCATTCCTGTCCTACAATCTGTCTCATTCACTTGGAACTAAGTTTCGAGTTTGCTAGAAGAATGTTTTAGTAACTGTGCTAGCTATCTAATTCTAACTGCCCGAAAGAACACCCTGATCTGCTCCAGTCCCGTCCCCAAGACCAATTACAACATCTATTTAGACTTTTGGGTTGCTAGTAGAACTGTCTTTACTTCTGCAAAGGAGGAGAGAGTTTGCTGAATACATTCAGGTGGGACCATGCTATTGAAACATTAAGTTGTAGAAGGAAAAGAATAGTTTCAGCTACCACTGCAAGAGGCTATTACGGCACCTCCTCACATCCCAGAACACACCAAGTTTTCTTAGGAATAAGTGGAGTGGTGTTCACTGATGGCCAATAAGCCAAAGTTTACATATGTTGTGGAAAAATGTATTTTATAAAAAAATATACATAACAATACATATCACAGCCCATCTACTCTTCTTATAATACTAAGATGCTTCCATTGAGAGATGGGGGCTACATTCTGTTCTCCTTGAATATAGCAGACCTTTGTAACAGCCACAATCGGTAGAACATGGAAAAAGTGAAAGCTGGTATGTCTTCTGTTAGCTCTGTTAATACACTTGCTTGAACTGTTTAGGCAGCCATGTACGAGGACTGGTTGCTCTGGCTGGCTTGCTGCTTGTGGAACCATGTGGAGAGACCACCTACAAATAGAGATGCCTCAAAAGGTTCCATGTTGTGTCTCCAGCTGTTTGAATCTTCCTAGCCCATGCACTAGACATGAGTCAATATACCTTCAAATGAGTCTAGTCCCTAGTTTGCCAGTCACCCCAGTTAAAGGCAAATAGAACAGAGAGGCGTTACCCTACTAAGCCTTACCTGAATTATTGCTTTGTGAGCAAAATAAACAATGCCAGAAATTACTACATTGGTTTGCTCTGAAAGGTGAGTAAAGAAGACAGACACATTTTTTGGTGTTCTTGATGCTTTCAGAAATTTAACTAGTTGCCAAACATTTGCATTTCACTCAAAAGCTCTGATATTCAGTTACTGGAAAGGTCAGAAGATCTGTCAACACTGAGTCAACACTGTGATTCCGCAACACCTGTTGGAGATGAGGTGGTTCTGTCCCTTTCATTGGGCCCCTTGCTTTCAAATTTTCCATAATCCCCGTCGCTGTCAGCCAGTTTATTCATCTACTTTTTCTGCCTAGTCACTACTGGCATTCCAGCTAAGACCCTGAAATGGCGGGTAGACCCTTCTTCTTCCACATCTCATAAACATTAAAGACAACAACATAGGTAAATAATCTAAGGTATTAATGCAGCTACTAGACAATGATATAATTAAAGATCTACAGAGAATGCTTACTAATACTGAAATTTATATTTAAAGAGGGTTTTTAGTTTAAGTTTGTTCATTTTCACAGGCACAACATTCTAGTAGTGAGTAGTCATTTATGAAATAGCTCCATTTTCCATGTTTAGGAAACAAGGCACTGGGCAATGAGTTTCCTAAGCCTTTTTCTGTATAAAGAACAGAACACATCCCATTAGTTCCTTCTGTATTTCCTGGGAGCTGCTTATATGTGCTTCTCCTGGTTACCATGTTTATTTATTTTAATAAGTAAGCTGATTAACTGAGTTTCACCAAAGACATTTCTTTCCTCCACAAGGGTGTTAGGCAAATATTTACAGATATGTCTGGTTCCAATCTCAGAAGAAAGTAAATTCTTAGAACATCTCTGGTCTGAGAAAATGTCTCAGATACCTAAGTTAGAGCAGCTCTGGTGAATGGAAAGACAATGTGCCTGCTGTGAAGATTATCTCAGGAGAAGAAAAGCACTTTAAAAGAAGAAAGAAAAGAAAGAGTCACACAGTCAATCTCAACTGTATTGTGCTGCGGACACTAAGGAAGGTAAGAGATCGGAAAGGAACAATCAGAATGTGTTTGTCTGAAAAACTGGGCAAGAGGCAGATCTGGAGAACAGTTGGGAGATGGAGGATAATCCTGTGTGATGTTTCTAAACAACCTGTGATAGTTTTTGGCTTTGACAATCTTTCCATGATATTTTTATAGCAAACAATGTGGGAAGATAAAGGTGCTACCAGAGCAGAGGGACTTCTTGACCAGAAAACTATACAGTCTTCCTCATTACTGAAAACATTAGGCAATGCCAGCAGCCCCCTTTCAAGACTGAGGGTTTTGCTAGCTTGAGTTTGCTCAGGTATAACACAAGCCCAGTGTATGTAAAACCAATCCCTCTAGGGCACTCTGACTCATACAGCACTTGTGGGACAAGGGAACTGACACCAACAATCTGCTCATGGAACCTGCTGTGCTGTGAGTAATAAAGGTCCTGGTCTCTAACCCAGGAGTCTTGTGTCTTTTGCCAGCATCTATGTAACTGGCAGGTTCACTTGAGAGTTTGCAAGTAAGTGGAAATCACAGAAGCAGCATGAAAGTATTTCCTGTGGTCTTAAAAGCACAGTCCAAGATATAGCCCTACTCTAGGGGATATTTTTCAAGAAAAGGCTAGTAACAGACGGTGCTAGTTCTTTTTCATACAACAGAAAAAGGGGAGGGTTTCTGAGTGACTGGAATCCTCTTTAATATTTATTCCACATCCCTACAGACTGAGATGCAATTTCAATATTGTCAATGGAATTTACATGGGTAACTAAAAAAATAATAACTTACTACACAAAATGTGTATTCAATATCCCACCACAACTCACAATCCCAGGCACACTATGTGTCAGCATGCTGAGGTCTGCATTTGGGGTTCACAGCTGCCTGTGGACACTTACTGACCTCCACTGGCTTCAGCTGTAGCTCACAAGAACATCACATCCACATATACTTATCACAAAGCAGTCAGTGAGCAGCAGCAGTGGTACCAAGAAGAGAAAGATGGATTATGAGTGGTGGTCTCTGGAAATATATTAGATTGAAGACTGAGCTGGGCATCAGAAAATGATTGACAGTCAGCTGTATGGGTCATTACAGTCAGAGGAAATAACGTGGGGCAAATCCAAGAGTCTAAACTAAAAAGGTGCTTGTGCTAAGGGACAAATGAAGAGGTAATCAGAATCCTTGAGGCAAGAGTAGCAGACGTTCCTCAAATCGTAACTAGAAATTCTCAACACTTTCACAGAATTCAGACTCCCTAGATGGGTAAAGAGGGTAAGAGATTTCCAACCCCCCTGCAAACTCATTTTACTAGGAAATGCTTCTCTGTTCACAGAAGTAGTCGGACTCTTTTCATTTTTATTTGATACATAAGACAGCCAAAGAGGGAGACCAATCTTTATTCTAAAAGTAGCACAGCGAGTAAATAGTAGCGCTGATTCAATCCATAAGACCAAACTGATGCTGTGGACTAAACTGTGCACGCCCGCATCCCTATGCTAAAAATCTAACCTCCAATGTGACTATACTTGAACTTTTAAGGAGGTGAGATTAAATGAGGCCATAAGGGTGGGGCCACAATCCAATGGGACTGCTGTCCTTCTAAGAAAAGGAAGAGATGCCAGGATTCTTGGACACAATGAGGTGAACCCCTGCAAACCGTGGAAAAGTACCTCACCAGAAACCAACCCTGTTGGAATGTTGATCTTGAACTCCTAGTCTCCAGAAGTCTGGGAAACTAAGTCTGATTTCTTAAGCCACCAAGTCTGCTGTCATCTGTTACAGTCCAAGCAGACTCACCATTTCTATGCTTACAACTCTTACTACACCAAGTTGCCTCTCATGACGATTGCCAAAAAGTCTTCAAATATAAGACATTCTAATCCATCAAAAAATCACTTTTGCCTGCATTTTAAGTTTCGCAGGGAAAAGTATACAAGTAACCCATTGGCTTGTTTTTCTTTTTTGGAGGTTATTTTCCTTATTTACTGCTGGATAATGAAATGATAAAAGTACTTTTCAGTTGGTTATGAAGAGAAATCAATACTGCTTTGTGTTTCAGAAAGGAAAGGCATGCAACGACGCTGAGGTATTAAACACAAGTGGATTGAATAGTTATTTGTGAGGGGTTACTAACAATTGAATTACTATTTTAATGTCATAACATGGCAGCACTCAAGATTACCTTTCACATCTAATCATACCATTTACATGGAAGTGGGTAAATGCTTCTGAGTGTTATGCACTGAATGGATCACAGTAACACTAGAAATTGCTCCAGAGGAAAAATAATCAGATTCCTCATCAATCTCTAGGGAAAGGTTAATATCTATTTTTTTTTAAGGGCAGCCTGTGGCAAAAAGATTTCATGGGTTTGGGCATTGGTTCTTAGCCCCAATCTTGACTTTTAACATTCTTACATGTTTTTGGTTTTGTCACTGATATACAAAATCATTAATACGTAAGAATACTCTGTCCCCAGGATTTACCAAAATTTTTCTGACATTCAATCCTCACTAATTCCTTGGATAAAAGTACTATTTTCATCTTCCTCATTTTACAATTGAGAGTGTTGAGGCAGGCAGAAAGAGCTGGGAAGTAGCAAAAAAAAAAAAGATTCAAGAACGAGCTTACCTAGCACTATGAAGAGTCACGAATATGGTGCTGTCACTAAGCACTTGACTATGTACATCAAAGGAATGAGAGAGACACTCTCCTCACAAGCCCCAGGCGACTTCAGCAGATCCATACTCATCTCTCCCCATATTTCCTCCTGCTCCTCTAATGATATCAAATGTACATTCACCAAACACCAGACTTTTTTCGGATCTCTTCTTGCCTATGATTTTTTGGAATGCCTTTCTATTTGTTTCACTCTCTGGCAATCTATGCTACACCCTCCAGATATACTTTCTGAAATCCTTCAAATTGTCTGTTCTTTCTTCTTCATTCTCAATAATGTTCCACGCAATCTCTCTCAAGGCATATATGCTGTGATGTAATTACATGTTTACCCAACTGCATTTCCTGTACATGAACAGTTGCAAGATCATCTTTTTTTTTCACATGCCTGGTATCCAAATATTTTTTTAATTTGGACATGCTGATATTCACATTTTAGTGTTCACATAGCAAGCAAATACATGAAACTGAGGGATTTTTAGAATTTTCAAAACTTAATAATGAGCATTTTTTGGACACTTGCTACATGTCAGGCACTGTTGTGGGCATTTCATGGATAATCATTTATCACACTATTACGTTAGTACCACAAACTACCCCATTGTCAAGAAAAGGATGTGGAGGCATCACATGTTTTAATGTCTAGTTCAAGTTGCTACAATTCTCAAGTGGAGAATCTGAGATAAAATCCTAAAAATCTGTCTCTAGGTCCAACATTATCAATGACTAAGTTTAACTGTATAGTCAAGACCTCAAGAGCAAAAGCAGGCTATTAGATTCCCGTGTGACTAAACTGTCAGGAATATCAAGCAGAATTATATAACACCTTTCCATGTTTAAAAAAAAAAAAAAAGGCTTCTTTCTTTCTTTAAAGACTATTTGTAGCTGTAACTAGTCATAGCCCCCTACTGTTAACCATTATAAAAATAAACACCTATCCTTTCAAAACACCTATTTTTGGACATTGAGAGCTGTATCAAGTGTTTAAAAGTCCACAGTTCTAATAAGTACCCAGGCAGTGAGTGGCCTGAAGCACTTGTCGTGTGAGTGATTCTCTTGGGATCTATGACGAGCAGTGTTTTTAAGGACAGACCCTAAACTTCTCTTGGATCACATGACTGGGAAAGACCACTTTACCCTCTCTTAATAAAGTTATCATTCACTCTTTTCAAATCAAAGGACAGATCAATCTAGACCTAGCACTTGGTCTGCTGCGATGCAACAGGTGCTCATTTTATTGCATGAATTTGTATGATTCTGATCTTGTTTTCAAGCCTGTAACACAAGGGGATTAGAAGAGCAGACTTTCCTATAAAGGTCTGAATGACCTAACATGTGCCTGCAATTCAAGGTCATAGCTTTGAGAAGAGAATTTATTTTTGGTTTGAATCCTGTTCTTTATTAGATGTGTAGCACTGAGAAAGCTGCAAAACCACGTGGAGCTGAAACTTTTACATCGATGAAATAGGGATTCTGGAAGTATCTATTCAGGTGGTGGATGATTGATTGGCAGAAAGAATGCAAAGCACTGAGTCTAGCACTAGGCTAATCATATGGCTTCTGTTGCTCCATGCTGGGTTCCTGAAACATCGAACACCAAGCGACGGCTTGACTGCACTGACTGGTGACAAGGCAGACACAGACGGCAGCCCTATCCATGACTACAAAAAGAGCAGTGCCCAGAAAAATATAAGCCATTCATTTATCAAAGTAATCATTATAGTTACCCTATTGGACACTAAGTACATTAACTCTGCTCCAGGCACCAATTCATATATTTTATGCAGATTACCTCCTTCAGTCTTCACAAGTGTCACCTCACCCATGCTCTAAAGTATACAGTCTACACCTCAAAGAATAGGCACAGAAACATTGAGCAACAAGATCAGCCAAACAATTAGTAAGCAGTTGAAGCCTGGATTCAAATGCAGTTCAGTAAACTTAATGGTTGGTGTCCTCCTGCTTCTCTTGAAACCTCATCATCTATACATAACCCTACATCTAAAGCAGCAGAGAGGAGGCTCGCCTTTTCCATTGTTGATCACCTTCTGATTAAATTTAAGTTTAAGGACTTAAGGATCAATATCTTAATTAGCAATTCTTCCTGAGGACTCATTTTGTATGAAAAAAAATTTTGTTTATTTAAGCAGTTATGCTGAAACAAATATCCTCCACCCCAAATAGGGAATTTGCAGAAATATTTGGGAAACAGAGACTTCCCATCCAAGGTAGTTGCAAAAGAATTTTGGAGTGAAAAGCTGTGGTATGAATCATCTCCCTTTGTATTCCAATCCTCCTAGACAGAGGTCATACTTTAGATCAAGAAAAGATATCTTTGCTAGCAAATACCAAGTAAAAGGGGAAGGGGAAAGTCTGTGCCAGGTCACTGCACCTAGGAGGACGTAAGGTGGGAGAAACCCTAGAAAGCAGATTTGAAAGTACCCAGTCTTCAACACAGCCTACTCTCAGACCGTGTCAATAGTCTTCGGTACAGAGTTTTGGAACATCAGCCTTCAGCATAGAGTTTTGGAACGTCCGCCTTCAGCATAGAGTTTTTGAACACCTCAACCCAAGGACCAAACAGAGCCAAGATCCAGACACATTATGGCTGCAGTCTACCACATCCTCTGTCCTCCTTTGATAAAATTCCAATCATGGAGGTCTGAAAAAAGGCCTTTTTTCTCTTTACACAAAGCTATCATCTATTACCCTCTTCTCCACCTTTTTGGTAACTACCTTCCCTTTGCCTACGACAAATCTAATGTTTTTGGGATTTAGCGACCATTTAAACCTATTGTATCTAATGGCGTTTCAGTTACCAAGATCCTAGGTACCCGACCTGCAATCCCTGGTCCTGACAAACCAGAATAAATGCACAGCTTTCTTTGTAAAGTCCTGGACCCTTAGCTCCTACTACCCTGTTCCTGAGCTTGCTTCTAAGGCTCAGTACAAGCTGAGAATACTTGACTGTACCACAGCCAATGGATGATAGCTAAACACTTAGAATCCATGGTGATTGGTTCAGATCACCAGACTAACACTTTATCTCAGGTTGCTGTGATGAATGATTAGGTCAGATGTAAAACGTACTTTTCTTTATTAAATATTTATTGTTCACTGATGATAAGCTAAGCCATTCGGGCTATGAAAAAGGTGAGATAAATGAAAGCCACTTTTTGCCCCAGGGGACACAGATATACAGTAAAAACAAATAAAAATAAAAATCAGCTCTTTAAACACCAGGATAAGTGTTAAAGAAATACTCCACTGATAATACTGTGCTCTTATTTAGTGTGGTCTATTAGACAGTGTGTGTGTGTGTGTGTGTGTGTGTGTGTGTGTCTGTGTGGTGCTTTCAAAAGTCCTCAAAATCATTTTATGAGTTCCTATATCATGGCATTTATTACAATAGTGTAGAACTGTTCATAATATGTTGTAAAACATGAGTCAGGTGCCCCAGTGCAGACACATACCCAGCACATTTGAGGGCAGGCCAAGAGTTCATTCAGCCTAAAGCCTCCTCAGCTGGGTACACAGCTATGGTATTCTGCCTCCTATGTTTGAAGAAGTCATACAAATGAAGACCCAACCAAGCAATAATCCAAATACAGAAACACCAGTGTTGGCCTCAGCTTCAGCCATAACTATCTAGGGATAGCAGAGCTCTCCTGGAGCGGAGTTACCACTGAATCTCGTTACAACGGGGTTGCTTTCCTCCATCAGACCTTGATGGTAAATTCAGAATTTTTCAAGAGTCACCTTAATTGTCATGTTGCTAGCACAGACTTTCCTGATTTTCCAAGGCTGGAAAGTAGCACTTAGACCTCAAGTACAACTCATATCTTCTCTCCTAGACTGTGAGCATTTTCAATTTTAAAAAAGTCTCTTACACATGACTGCATTACCCAAAACTGACAGAACTGATACACAGTAAGCACTTTAAATATTAGTTAAATGCCTAAATCAATGCGTGTAAATGCCCAATATTCAACCAGAATTCTGATGTTTATGGACAATAGCATTTCTGAATAGTCAGTATATATGTGTTATATTGATTATTCACTGCTTTGAAATAGCTACTACTGCCTCTGTCATGTAAACTGCTTGTATTTGTTATGAATAATATTAATCTTTTTTCTTCCCTCAATACAGGCTTGAAGAATTCAGAATTGCTACATATCTGTCAGAAAAATGTAGCAATGCTACTACTTAAATTTTGTTATATAATGTCAATTTGTCAGATGTGTTATCCTGTAGATTTGTTCCTCTGACATAAGGATTCACTGAAGTAGCATTTTATAATTTATTATTATTACTCAAACACAAACCAAATTTCTATAAGTGTCACTATGGTACCAACATGGTCAACTTCTTCAACTACTTTCAAAATCATATTTTCACCACAGATTTTTTTACTGAAAGGCAAATGTTGGGAATATTTGGACAAAAATAACAAAAAGCAAGAAGAAGAATGGAAGCTATGAAATTATGATTCAAGCAACTAACCTGGAGACAAGCCTCGAGTCACCTTCATGGATCAGAGACCTTTTCCTCTTACAGGTATCTGATCACAAATACTCAGGGTCAGTTTTACACATAACTTATGTTTCCTTTGTATCTAAGTGCTCCTGAAGTTCTAAAAGCACAAAGCCGTAGGGCATCCACCCCAGCTTCAGTTGAAGAACTTTAATAAACTTGATTTGGGCAAAGCAGCAAGGGGCATAAGTTTTCCCTATTAAACAATAACTCACAGGAGACTGCTCTGAAGAAAGAGGGGGCAATGTTTCCCAAAGATTATTTTCCTACAAGATCAAGTCATACTATAGCTACGAAAAATAGTACACAGTAGAAACATGAATTTCCGAGTCAGACAATTGTTTTGAACACTCATCTTCATCATGTACAAGCTGTGCGATCTTTGATGAATGATTTAACCTTGCTGAGCATCAGCATCCTATGAACAGAGATGATATCTGCTTGAAAATTATTCTGAAGATTAGTGTGATAACAGACACAAAATGGTTGAAACATAATTGACACTCACTATACATTATCGTCTTATCTTACTATTTAAGAGGAAGCTATAGAAAAAGATTCAACTTAAGGAATAGTATTGATTCAGAGTACTTTATTATAAAGCAAATGAGAGCGTTCACCTTATTGACACAAGGAACACATTCACCCCAGATTGCTGATGAGATGCTGAAGAGCCATGTAATGCAGTTCAATGCCAGAAGGATATAAGGGGGATGCTGAAATGTACTTTAGATGTTGATACTAATGTATGGTTGCCACATAGTAAGATCTCATCATGTGTCAAATTCTCATATATGGTTTTCACGTCTCTGATAACTTAGATCTTGTCACAACTCCATAAGGTAGTCATTAATATATTCATGACGGATGCAAGAAAACTGAAAGAAGTCTCATAAATTTGCCCTCAGCCAAAGAACCACTAAATTAAATATTGCTTTTCAAATTAGAAAGCTATGTCCTTAAATTGATGCAGTTGGAATAGTCCCTTTGTCATCTAATTTTACTTGAATGTGTACTTTAAATATATACTTTCTACTAAATACAGAAGAATATAGTGGGAAAAGTAGATGATTATAAAATGCCCATTATACCATAGAAACCTACAGATTCAATGCAATTCTTACCAATATTCCAATGGCATTTGCCCAGAAATGGCGAAGATTATCCTAAAATTTCTATAGAACCACAAAAGTGCCTGAATTATAAAGTATGTTGAGAAAGAAAAATAAAGTTGGCAGCATCACCCTTCTTAACTTCAAACTGTATTGCCAAGCTATAGAAATAAAAACACAATTGTTCAGGCATAAAAACAGACAAACAGCAGTGCACTTAACAGAGCCCAGAACTAAACCCACTCATATACATAGTTAATTAATTTTCAACAGAGGTGCCAAGAATGAGGACAGGACAGTCTCTTCAAGAAATGGTTTTAGGAAACACGATAGTCATAAGCTAAAGAATGAAACTGGATCCTTATTTTCTACCATATACAAAAAATAAATAGATTTAAAGACTTAAAAATAAAACAAAGTCATAAAACTCCTAGGAAGGAACATAAACGACAAGCTTGCTAACATTGATGGTGGTGATTTTTGTCTTAATTTGACACCAAAAGCACTAGCCACAAACAAAAAAAAATAAAATAAAATAAAAAAGCACTTGGGCTAGAGAGTGGGAGAAAATATTTGAAGATCAGATATAAATATGAGATTAATGTCCCCAATGTATAGGGAACTTATACAACTAGCAGCAAAAATGGAAAAAAAAAATCTAATGAAAGAATGGGCAGATGAAGATTTTTCAAAAGACAACATATATACGGCCAATAGGTACATCAGAGAAATGGAACTCAAAATCACAATGAAATATAACCTTATACCCATTTGGATGGCAATTATAAATATGTCAAGTGAAAATGTGCTGGTGAAGATATGGAGAAAAGGGACATGGGAATATAAATTTATACACCCATTATGGAAAACAGTATGGAAATTCCTCCAAAAATGAAAAACAGAACTATACTATGATTCAGAAATTAGATTTAATCCAGAGGAGGAGCGGGGGCACTATCTTGAAAAGATCTCTGCAAGCCTATTTTCACTTCAGCCTCAACAACTTGATTCATTGTAGAAAAAATATGGAAACCACCTAAGTTTGTTTCTGCAAAGAAAAAGTCAAACATGTGATATACATGCATATATGTACATGCATGTATGTTAAAATTTAAATGCACATGTATACTCATTTACCACTAATCACATTTTTAAGTCTGAAAATATTTCATTGTGTCTATCCTTCTATATATGTGAATCTATATAGATACATATACAGATAAAAACAGAGAGGGATAGACACAATGGAATATTTTCAGCTTTTTAGAAAGAAGAAAATCCTGCCTTATATAATAACATACATTAACCTAGAGGACATTATGCAAAGGGAAATAAAATGGATACAGAGGACAAATATCATATAAATTTCACTAAATGTGAAAACTAAACAAATTTAAAACCAAACAAAAAAAAACTAGTTTAACCTCTAGTAATAGCAAATGGTGGTTACCAGAGGCAGGGAGCTGGGGGAAAAGGAGAGGTATTGGTCAAAGATCTTTCATTTATAAGACAAGTTTTGAAGAACAAATATTCAGCATGGAATATGGTCAATATTAATGTATTGCATAATTGAAATCTATTGAGAGCATAGCTGAAGTGATTTTTAACATAAAAAAGTTAATACTGGGGTATGGCTATATGTTAATTATTTTCATAGTGATGATCATCTCATAATGTATATATACATAAGTATAAATGTGTGTAAGAATATAAAGTTAGTACAACTTAAATATATATAATTTTTGTCAAAAATAAAGTTAAACATATTTTTAAATGGCTAGTATGAACAACTCAAATATTCTCAGGCGATAACTGAAAATAACGAGTGTCCATTCTAGGCAATTAAAAAACACTGAAAAATAAAAGCTAGCAGATACACTATAGGTTCCTTAGGGGGAAAAAATGGACTGTGCTTATGTAGAAAGAAAATAAACAAGAAAAGAGAAACAGAACCAGTTTAAACATGTTTGCCTGCTTGCTAATGTAATTTCCTCCTAAAAAAAAAAACAAAAAACGTGTTTTTCCCTGGTATCCTACATTTCAGTAAACAGAAATAGCAACTACTTAGCTCTCTGGCAAATAAGCAAACAAAAACCACGGATTCAGAAATTACTGATGGATTCAAATTTAAAACTAAGAAGAAGTGAAAAATCTGGGTTTTCAACTCTCTATTGAAAGTATATCCTTATTCAAATTATTTCTTTAGAATTTTTAAACCCCAGAAAGTTGATGAGGCACAAATATATATTTGCTACTGCAGTATTCTGATCTTAGTGGAAATCTTCTCTGGTAGAACTAAGAGTGATAAGATCAGGTTCTATCTGAGGTCAGGTCACCCAATCTTTCTGAAAACACACCATCAAATTATAAAGACGATTCAAAATATATTAACTATTAATAAAATAATCACTTACTGTCTTAGGTTCTTTTCTTAAAAAATAAGTATCTTGTAACTTGTGGGGAATAAGCAAGATGAGAGAACCTGGATTACTTGAGCTTTGAACAAGGAATAATTTTCACTTTGACTTTTCCTTTCCAATTTATACATGATGAAATACTGAGGCTCAGAAAGAAGATTAAAATCCATACTTATCTTTTAGCACTGAACTTTTAAGATTAGGTACTGAGACTATCTCTCCTCTGACCATTAGTTTCATGCATATATTCTCTTGGTTAGCAAAACCGAGTTTCTATGGTGAACTAAGGTAGGTATAGAAGTTTAAGAACATGATGACAAGCTGGAGGATGTCATCTTCAAGCATCCTGATGATCAAACTTCAGTATAATGCTAATGACCTAATACACGTACCACTCATAAACACTATGCTGAGAGTATGGATGAAAACTAAACAATAACATCCCCTCCCATCTACTTTCCTTGGTCCCATAAGATAAATTGTTTATTTTCACTGATGAACTCTACTCATACCATTCACTTTCCTGAATAAGCAAATCCTACCTGTCCCAGTATAATTTAATATGATATACCTTTGAAAGCCTGATTACCATACTTCATAGAATATACTACACAGATACACATACATATATCGACACATATATACACACACATATATGTATGTCATGTTATACATGGTCATATATATGTGTATGCATATATATGTGTGTATACAGTAATTGAAAATGTTGAAAAGAGATGGCCTATAGAGAAATGTTAAGACCTTAGTGATGCATAACAAAATAAATGCTAAGCATAAAATTAGCCATTTCTCCATCTACACACACATACTCTGAACTAAATTTAGAAACTGAGGTTATGGAGTGGAAATTTTTTAAAAGATAAAGGCACAAAACAAAATTAAACCTACATATGTCCTCATGCATATATGTTTTAATCCAAATTTAGCCAAAATAAATATATATTCCTTGTGTGTCTATGTTAGTCAAACAATGTAAAATAAGTTCATTAAACAATGCGCGCTTCTGGCTAGTGGAATTAAGGATAATTTATTTATAGTTCTTCAATGTTTATATATCTATATAAGCTCATATATTGTTCATACCACTTAATATCTGGAGAGAAGAAATGTTTTAAAATTTTAAATCTTTCGTTAGATAAAAAATTCCAAGTTTGTATCTTCTATTTCACATAAAGATGTGTGCTTGCTGCTGGTAGAGAATAGACTGCAACTGAAAATTTTTCCATCTTACTGAAGACAGATAACAAGACCAAGGGATCAACTTCAACTGTGTCCGTCTGTCTGATTAAATAGGCTCAGTAACAACAGAACAATAGCTTGTGTGTGACCTTTTAGATTAATCTTCCTATTCTTTGCATTTGCATCACTGGCGTCAACATTAAATATATAACATATAGCACTGGTTCTGAAACAACTGTGTATCACGATATGCACAGCTCCCTATTTAAGTCCAGTTATTTAGGGTTTTTATATCAACAATTAATCCAGATGCCTCCTCTCGAGGAAGTGTTTTTCATGGAATATTCCTCTGGGATTATGTTCCTCAAATGCTATCTTGCAAAAAAAAAAAAAGACCAACGTAATATATTTACAAAGATTTGCCATTCTGGAATCAGCATTTTTAGATTAAGGAGTCTGGTGTAGACCCAGTGAATCGACGTTGTTTATAACACTGCAGGAGATCTGGGGCAAAAGGTCATGAGAAATTTATATTAAAAGCAGTGACTACTCCTCTGTTCTCAAGTCACCTGAAAATACAAGACTGAATATACTCATAATAAAAAGAAAATATTATTCAAGTTTGACCTCATGATATGAGACAATGTATTCATTAAATTAGCAATTGTAGAAATTTCACTTTTGTGGAATTGGCAGGTTTCATCTTTATTCTAATAGTCTGTCTTCATGATGGAGAAGGGCTGTCAGATTTCTAAAAACCAGTTACATTGTAAAGTAACACCAAAGAGAAATCATACAATTATGGGGAAGAAAAATTTCTGAAACTAGATACCCTTTACAGGTAAGTTTGTAATGCACAGACCTAGAAATAGAGGTCAAATTTCCAATACATTCTCCTCCCAATTAAAATATCTAATGCACTCTAAGTGACCTTTCAATCAACCATGAATTAACACACTTCTTTTCCCACATGTAAAAAAAAAAAATATATATATATATATATATATTACATACAAAGAACTCTGGGAATTTGAAAGAAACTCTAGCCTCAGTCCATAAAACCTAAACTCTTTGGTTTTGATAAGGTGGGATTGGGAAATGATGCTGCACATGACTAGCTATATGACTAAGAAACATATTCCACACTTTACTAGCAGGTAAAATATAGTTCATGGAAGAGAGGTGAATGTGGATTTGAAAGAGTAAGAGAAAGGGTCCTTGCTATGATGGGACAGTGGTGTCTCTTGCATGCATCTATCCATCTCAAGATTCTGGCTATAATATCATGGCATAATTTTGCATGATGTTACCTGGGGGGAAATTGGTAAAAGGTACACTGGAACTCTCTAAATACTTCCTTGCGTGAGAAAAAAATACATATTTATATATATATATAAATAATATATATTTACAGGAAAGGATCTACATCAAGGTTTGGAGCTTTTCTTGACTAATTCCATCTTTTGAAAACATTACCCAGCCCCAATTTTTTGCATTCCTATCTTCTCAGCATCTTCTACCCAGGGGGACCCAGCTATCATATATACATATATTAAGTGTGTATATATATATATATATATATATACGTATATATATACTTAATTAAATTTAGAAAAAAAAGGTTGCTGAGTATTACATAGAAAAACAAAAAGTACAATGGCTTTGAAATTAGAATGCTGCCCACATTCAAATCATATGCTTTCAGACAGGATTATATGTTTTCAGACAGGAATCATGAATAAACCAAATTAGTTTATGAAAGATATACAACATGATGTAACCTGGTCTTTTTGAAGATGGTAATATGTATATAAAATATAACTAAATAAATATACCTGTATCTATGTATTTTTGTCCATGGTGGAGGGGGATAGAATTATGAAAAATAAGTGTGTGTATGTGTACACATATTTGTAGGTGTTAATATAAATAAAAATCAAATGTTGCATAATTTTTACCTATCAAGTACTAAGAGATTATTTGAACTTAACCTGTCAAATCTTCTGAATGTATTACAGAATTAGAAGCCTAAGTTTTTATACTTACTGCTTATTACGTAGGTTTTCAAAATTCAGAAAATAAGTGAAAATTATTCTAGATTGCCATGGATAGTTTCAATGTCATGAGTCATAATATTAAAAAATGATGGTATGACTGACATAGGTAGGCAAAAAAAAAAAGAAGAGGAGGTTTAAAGATTACGTGGTAGGAAGACGAGGGGTTCTCTAAAGTTGATAGATAAGGAAATAATAACGTTTGATCACATAAGTAGTATTTGTAACTTGCACATAATAGGGATGAAGGTCACGTATATTTTAAAGAGAATATATCCTCTTCCACAGTTCATAATTCAGTATAACATAACAACAAACAAAAACAAAATCACTATTAATTTAGAGTTTGAAATTAGAATCACTGGAAGAATTAAAAGCAGAAATGGTTAAAATTAGTAATCTCCGGGGAGTCAATGTCATTCAAGAATAAATTCCTCAGGTTGAATATTGATTTCCCTTTTCAGACATTTAATATTATAACAGCAGTAATAAAATAGAAAAAAAGACTACAGGTAGAATTTTTAACTAAAATTGTTTGCTGTAAAGATAAAGTAAATAAAGGTAAAGATAGGGAGTTATGGCAGTAGGCATATTTAAACTTCTTGTCTAAAGTAATGGTTTCATGAAGATAAAGTACTTATTCTTTTTCTAAGAAGCAACTATGATTACGTGAAAAATTATCTTAAAGTGGCTTAAAGTATTCTAGTCCTGAGCATCTAAGGAATGATGTGAGATTCTATCCAAGTTAGTTAATCATCTGTCTGGGATTCAGTTTTTTAATAACCTAGAGTTAGAGTGATTTCCCTGTCTCAAATGTTCTTTGATTTTCAAGGAATAAAGTACTATAGACCTAGAGGGGAGAGGTCTGCAGTAGGTATTAAGGAAATATGCAGCTTATATTTCCCTTTAAGAAACAACTTTCTGTTACAGGTCAATGAGCAGAAGTACAATGAGCAGAAGTATAGTGGCCTATAGCCACAACTTGCTCATGTCTTCAGCATCAACCTAAGCTTTCCTATCAAGATCATGTTCCTCCTGGGAAGCCACATTAATGACTGAACCCACCAGAGGTACCAGGACTTGGCTATTACTGTTCGACCTTGGGATCATCTAGTGGGAAATCTGCTTTGAATCTCTCCTGGAGTTTCCCAAGAGACTTCCAAATCCACATTGCTATCTAGGGGTTCTCTCTATCCAATTCTGCTTCCAGGTCTCTTCTTTCTCACAGGAAAGGATCTACATCAGGGTTTGGAGCTTTTCTTGACTAATTCCATCTTTTGAAAACATTACCCAGCCCCAATTTTTTGCATTCCTATCTTCTCAGCACCCTCTTCCCAGGGGGACCCAGCTATCATCAGTGCCTTCTCACTTTATTTTGTAATCAGAATTATTCACTCAAGTTCCTAAGGACTCACATGCCCCAACTCTCCAGCTGCATTTATGCATGCAAGCATGCTTGAAATGCAAGTGGAGCCTTCCAGATTAATATACATGGTACATGTTTCCACATAATTCCATTTTTTAATTCATGTTTTATTTGTATGTATTCTTGTTCCAAAATCATTCTTTCCTACATGGGGATTCTGCTATATTGAGTGTATTTCCTTACAATTTAAAAGAATAAATGCTATTATTTTAAGAAGGTGAATGCATTTCATTAACACACTCTGAAGAACAATTGCTACCTGAAGATAATGGCAATCAGAAAGTTGATTTCCAGTTTCTTAAAAGTTAAGTTTTGTTTCTAGGCCTGACTGCTTTCTCTCTTGCTAAATATGTGTGGTTTTACTCCTCCATTTTTCATTCTTTCCATCTTATTTTAGATTTCTCCCTAAGAAAATATTGAACATTTCATGTGCTTGTCTGTAGTACATTTAGTACTTTGACCTATTGCAAACTTTCTTTCTTTTCTGTTTAAAGACTCCCATAATTGAATCAGATCTTAAATTTCACTTTGAATGAAGACTTTGCTCAGAGTTCTGCATCGTCTTTGATAAAAAAAAGACTGCTGATTTCCAGCTTTTATTATAACCTATTTTTTCTGCCAAAATGTCCTTTAATACAGACTGTTTTTAATCTCTTTAAATTAATGAATCTCATTAAATGGCTCTTAAGTAAATCATTTTGATAATGGTTGACAGGGTTTTTTTTTTCCCCAGATGGATAGTTTAAGATAGTTTCTTTTTTCAAAAATAAGAAAAAAATGTCAATCCCGAACTGTATTATTTTGTGTCTCCCTGATGAATACTTTCAGTGCTGGTTTTCTGGTCTGTGACCAAAGAGTGATTTAGTCGTTCAGAAAAAAAAATGACTTAGATACACATCAAAGAGCAAGACCTCAGGGACAGAGAGGTTTAGGAAATTCTTAAATTTTTGGTCCGTTAGACACTTTTGTCAACTTTGTTTCTACCCTTGTACTTTTTATTTCTGTTTTTATACAGTGACCAGCTGGGTTTTCCTTTTGTTAAACTGCAAGATGATCCTTAAACTGTACTCCCAAAAAAGTCTTTGTATCTGACCGATGACTTCATTTCCTACTAAAGATATAACACTTGTCATATTAACTACTTTTTATTCACAAATTTCCATTCATTTGTAGTAGATGTTGTTGGAAGTCTAAAAACATTAGGCTACTCTCATCATTCAGGAACAGAGGTGGTGTTGGGGGATAAGTCAGGGGTGTGATTTATTTGAGTTCATGTTTTTCAACTATAATAGCTCTGAACAGATTATGTACATTTCTGTTCTTTGAATGCCATGACCTTCAACTGCCCTGCACTTTTTCTTCCAATGACCTCCATTCTTTCAAATATGCATGTCTATTTCACAGAGTATAACCACCACTTAGCAACAGAAATGCCCAGAGATACATGATACTCAGGCACCCAAGTCCTGCTCAGAGCAGGAAATTATACAAAAGGGAAGAGACACAGAAATATTATGAGAAGACAGGAAAAGAGGCATTTCTAGATATCTGGTAGTAACAAAAGGGGGCTGTAGGGAGATCTTCATATTTCATGAGGTTAGGTTCTCCCCTAAGACATAGAACACACTGAATGAATCTTATTTGAATGGATGAAGAGATTGAAGAATGAATAAAGAGAAATTGTTCTAGGGACCAAAAGCAGGATATAGTCCTACTGGTGAGTGTACATAAACATGCATGTGCATATGTGTATGGAGAGAGAGAGAGAGAGAGAGAGAGAGAGAGAGAGAGAGAGAGAGAGAGAGAGAGAGAGGAGGGAGAGAGAGACAGAGAAAGACAGAGAGAGAGAGGAGAGGGAGAGAGAGAGGGGGAGGAGAGAGAGAGGAGAGGGAGAGAGAGGAGAATGAGAGTGTGCAGAGAGGACTACTTTGTATTACAGCTCATGAGAAGATGTTAAGCAGTAAAACCGAATATGGTAATTAGATAGACATTATTTGGTATTGTCAAGGTTTTAATTTTCATAGGGGAAATAATAGTGATATATATGTACCAAGTAGTCTACACACTTCACATCATAAATGTACAGAGATCCCTTACCTGGCAGCTATTTATAAGGTCATCACAATAAAAACAAAGTTATCTTTTCATCTTAACAGTACTGCCCATGCCTGGGCCTTCAGCTCAACCATTACTGAAATTTGACTGAGCTTATAGTCTTAGACAAACTGGAGCTGGGAAAAAAAAAAAAAAAAACCAACTCATCAAGAGAATAAGCCAGACTGGGTCCTACATGCTTGTGACATGACCACTCTCACGTCCCTTGCCTTCTTGGGGATCACTGGCCAATTCGTTCTGGTCCACGTTTCACAGCACGAGAAGACAGGGTCACCATGAGCAAGAGGAGGAAGAGAATCCCAGCAGCACGTTGGAGGGGTAACTCTAGCACAGGGTGGACTGCCGGAGCGGGTCCCTGGGCTGAGGAAACGGATGGTGGTGGTGCAAGGGCAGTATCACAGAGGAGGGTTGGCAAGTCTTTTAAGATGGGAAAAGTTGCTATGAACATAAAAAGGGGAAAGATGACATTTGTATTATTTTCAGATGTAAGGTTGTATTTTAAAATGGCTCCATGGAGGGATGCAGTTAACTCCAGCTGTGTCAACACAAGAGTTTTCTCACCAGTTAACTGTAGAAACTTGATCAACAGAATCTATGTATTACTCAACATCAGTCTTCATCCATTCACTCTGTGTCTTTCAGGAACAATACAGTCATCAAATGAAGTTTAGTTTACCTATTCATGACTTTCAAACCACATACACCTTCCCAAAAGATAGTCAAGGAAGACATCGCCACAGCCTAAGTGCAGCCATTCTGTTTATGGAGAAAGGGGAAAAATAAAAGGCAAATCCCTTATCTGCCCTTGAAGTTTTCACAGCATACATGATCATCATCCTTTTTCTTTTCCCCAGGTTACAGATTATCAGGAGGCTATTAAACATCCTTGGACTTTCAAATAACATATTCATGTGATTTCTAGTCAAAAATGACATTTAAAAAAGAAGTTGCACGTGGAAAGTATGCACATGATGTGGAAAGTGGACTCTTCAAAATTCCGTATCCAAAAAGGGGTTTATCATCTATCACACTGGAGCTGCTCTGGTTTCACTCAGAATACAGCGTCTCATGTGTACTTTTCCAGTCTTGGTCAGAAGGAACTCTTACAAAGGGAATGCTGAACAATCTGATATGACCAAGAAAATTGGCAGAAAATATTGAAGAAAACATACATTTGAAATTATTTTGTATCAATATATTTTACAAATCCTTTTGTTATGAATTTTTAAAATATCTCATTGTTTGAACTATTTTTTAATTCCTGATACATAGTATTTATTTCTTCTGCCAAAAACCTTTATGCAAAGTTTTCTGGAATAAATCTTCATCCTTTAGATCAAGGCATACTACTCAAAGTCAAGTCCTATCCAGCCTGTTTTTGTACAGTCTGAAGCTCAGAATATTTTACATTTTGAAAAGTTTACATTTTAAAGGTTATATAAATGTCTACATAATATCCTCCATTTTAGTATCTGGCTCTTTACAGAAAAATTTGTCAATCCTTACTCTAGATCATTATGTTTCACTAACATATATGCTCAAACACTATATAGTACATAGACTCAGATGAACCCAAGGTTCATGCAAAATTATGCTGCAATTTGCTTTCATTTACTATCCTCGAATTATTCCTTCTACTATTATCACTGGAACTACCTCATTTGGGATATGGAAAGATTACATAATTCAAGAAATAAATCATTTGGCAACAAAGTGATTAACATAATACAGACAACATAATTTTATAGTTTTAGTTGTCAGAAAATTTCTTTTCCCTGCTTCAGGATGAAGACAGGGAAAAATACTTATGGATGGTCACGCATTCATGGTAGGTGGCTCTGATGTTAACGTATAGGATAAATTTCTTTTCTCCATACTTGTAATTTTTTGTTTGCATTATCTACAGTGAATATATTCCATGAATCTATATTGAAAAACACAGAGTTATCAATGAGTATTTTTCAAGCACATTGTTGTGAAGTATCTAATAGTTACCAGGAATTAGGCATATCGGGCTAGGAAAGCCGACTTAAAGAAAAGATAGTCAATACTTAAGCAAGGAGGGCAGATCACGTTTGGTCACTAACATATACAAACACATGATCTAATTCTTAATTCTAAAATGTATTTACTTCCAAGTATGCCTCTACATTTAGTCTCTGAGCATATAGACACATATTCTCCTTAATTAAACATGGATTGATGGTTGACATAGGAACACGAATGCAGAGATCCACTTGTGTTTCTTTCTGCTTAAAAATGTCTAGGCTATTGCTTTGATCAAAAGGGTTAAAAATGGAGATACCAGGTGTAAAGCAGAGATAAAAAGATAAACATAAAAAATAAAAATGATTTTCACTCTACTGCTTAGAGATAGCCTTCTGGGTATATATCTACCAGGCTATTTCTGGTGTGCCACTGTCCCTCACTTCACTATTGAGATCCTCATTTCCCTCATCTGTAAAATTGAATCAAAGACAATAGCATTTCCTCAGCCCCTTACAGCTTTAAAATCCTGTAATTTTATACCTCGAGTGATTTTTGCTTTCCATTTTTATTTCCCTTAATGGAAAAAAAATGTATCCACACAGAATGATAGGTGTATTTCCACGAACAGTTCAATTCCTCCTGCACAGGGATGACATTAAGCCAGCGAAAGTGTCTCTATCGAGGTTCCATGACATCCCCTCCATTCTTCCTTTCCTGGAAACACTACATTTTAATGCCCACCAAATATCAAGCTGTATCACCTGATCCTGGCTACATTTAGGATGATTAGAGCAGTGAATAAGGAGGGGGAAAGTTGGCTTAGAAGGGCTGTAACAACTGGAGGCATGAAAGTGAATGTGTTGAATATAAAACCACTGACCGGCCCAAGAACCTTAAGTTACCAGTGCAGAAACCAGCAGCCAATAGATCATTATCACGGCAGAAGCAAGGGATAATTAGACACCTTCATTAACATGTCCTGTCCTTCTGGTTCACAGCATTCATTCATTCATTCATTTTGGTGATTCTGCTTCCTGGCAGAACATGGCAGTTCAGGGAGAGGCTGACACCCCTTTTAGACTAATTTGCAGGAGCTGCCATTACCATCTTGTTGAAAGCTGTCTTCATTTGTCAGAAAAGACAGAGAGAAGTGAGTCGCTCCTATATTTTTGAGATTACTGGGCACTTGAAAGATGGTTAAAATGAACTAACACAAAGATCAAGTGGTTTGGAAAATAAAGACATCACTCACAACTTTACAATGACTTACACGTTTGGAGGAGCTCCTTTCTTTTTTGGTCTAATATAAGATTTAAATTACTTCACACAGAACCTCTGTTTATTCTGCTTCAAAGTTCCCCTCATCCCTTTCACTTCTCATGTTTTTTTCTTACCTTTCAGCATATGCACACATCATACGCAAACAAACACATAAGGAGGCACAGAAATTCAATCACATAGACAAGGAAACAGGCACGCACAGAGGCATACCTGAGATCATTTTGCATGAACAAACAGCACATACCAAACATTGACACAATATCCTTAGGACGTATCTTTCTAAATTATCATGTCCATTTCTCTCTGCCTCAATTTCACTACCTGCACAATTAAAAGGAAAATGGCATCCTGTCAGGACTGTTGAAATGGTTAAAAATCTTTTTAATGCAAAATGACCAAAATTAATCATGTTCACTAAAGCAAAATGAAAACCTTTTTGTTCTGAAATGGATTTGTCCCACAGCATGAATGGGGAGAAATGGCTGGGTTTTAGGCAGGCAAGTTAACAAGAGTTTGGATACATTCATAATTCTTTTTATCCTTTCTCTCCCCACATGCACTACACATATCTGATTCTTTGCAGTGGTGAAAGCTATTACTAGAAAATAGCATGCAAGGTTTATCACCCAGTAGCAGTTCACTATAGAATTTGATAAAGTTTTCATAAAATAAAAAGAAAGCACTGTCAAATTCTCCTCTGTTATCATTCCCTTTGCCCTTTTCAGAATCTACTCCATACTCCAAGGTTATCGTCACTAAGGAACCATCAGCAACCATGGTCATTCATGATCTTTCTTCTCTGACATGTTGAAACACAAATATAATAAAAAGTATGAAGAAAACAGAGAATTTTATTCATGGGAAATTAATGCAGATTCTCACAGTAAAATCAATGAGAGAGAATAATGGAGTCTCCAAGATCATCTCTTGAAGAAGCAAGGAAAAAATCTTGGTTGACTATAGAGCAAGCTGTATAGCTATTAAGGGAGAAAAATACTCCTAGTAACCACAACCAGAATAGAGGAGAATGTAAGAATTTGATGGGCAGAGTACTAATGATGAGAATGAGACAGAGAGAGACTGGCCAGACATTTTCTGGGAAAGACTGATGAGAAGATCTGGGGGTACTAGGAGTAGATCTCTCCTATCACATATTTTTACCAGTATCTGAGGCTACCCAGAGTAAATCTTTGTACTGACAACTCTTTAAATTTAAAATTATTTTAACTATTTGTGCATACTTATAGTTTTTATATATTAAAGTTGTTGCTTTTGTTTGATGGTGTGTGTAGTTGACAAAGACTGAACAACGAGAAACCATAGGTATTTCCCAACTGCCTATCTGTGTATGCCTTATCCTCTCCACAAGGCAGTCAAGAGCAGGGCCATCTTCTGATTCAATGTTACTACTATCTGTTCTACACACCCAAAACGGGTCTAGAAAAAATGGTTTTCAATGTTCATTTTCTGAAATATAATGTGAAGTTATGACAGGTGGAATTGAGATGAAAAGGAAAGAAGGAATAAGTGAAGGTGAAAATGAGAGAACAGGGCACAATTCTGTGTCTCCTGTTTCTTCCTAAAGCAGAAAACAGACAGAACCCAGGCTGCTGCTGACAGGATTCCTATTTTGCCCTTGCAAGAGGTGATCTACTAATTTTCAAACATTTACAAGAGAATATCAAGCCTGTGAGATGTTTCATTTTCAATTTCTTTTCAACTAGGTTAAAGATGCCATTAATTCTATTTTTCACTTGAAAGCTTGGCTCCTTAGTCACACAGCTGTTTCACACCAACCCCCCAGCGATTCACTCACACATATTCAGTATCTCTCTCGTTGGGGTCACAGTCCTGTGATGAGGCTTTTTTGGCAACAGTGGAGTAGTGCCAGTTCTCACGTGGTATCTGTTTCCAAGCCAAATATTTCAGACAAGTGCATATATTTCTGGATAAGTACCGTCTTTATGTAAACTAGACTTCCTAAGCAGAACCCAGAAATCAGAGGCGCTTCAAAGTTTCCCAGAACAATGTTTGAATTTGTTGGGTTGGCATAAAGAGATCAGCTCTGGGATGCGTGCGTTTATGTGCTAGCTGACTGAGGTTTTCAGCTTTTATTTAATGGAACTCACTCAGTTAACTTTACATCACCTTTGTAGTTCCAGTGTCCAAGAGAGTGCTGAGTACAGAGGAAGTGCTCAATAACTGCTGAATGAAATAAAAGAGGTATAAATGAAAAATTCCTTTCCTGTTTATAATAATTCTGTGATCCTAAACATAAAATGGAGCTCTGGTTAGAAGTGAAAACAAGAGTTTTAAAAAGAGGTTAAGGAGAAACTGTAACACAGTCAAGATATTGGGTATAACTTGCATCTCTAACTTAGAAAGAAGTTACATATATATGTGATACATATTAGGTAATTTACTTGTCTTGTATCATAGGGAATTAATAGAAAAAGGAAATGGAAGATACTTAGTCAAATCTTTTACAAATGAGGAAGACTGAGAACCAGCAATGGGAAATGGCCTACATCAAAGCATAGAGCTGGTAGTAACAGCACTGGTTAGCTCCATTTAATGAGGGTTTTTGTAGAACACTGATTATTTTTTTCCTTCCAAAAGTAGAATCCGTGTGTGTGTGTGTGTGTGTGTGTGTGTGTGTGTCTGTGTATGCTTTAATCACAGAATCAAGCTAGACTATCAAACATCTGACTCCTCTGGGAAAAGGCTTTATGAGAAAATCATAAAGGCCTATCAGTTTACTCAGCCATGTCTGAGCCTTCTTCACACAGCAGTAGGTCTGGTAACAGCCTTAAACGAAATGTGGTTAAATTTCACTTTTCCCTGGAAGAAGATGAATGAGGAAATGTTTGCTGAGAAAATAAGTAGAAAAGGAGATGTGGGAACTGGAGAGTACTGTGATCAAGACTGTGAGAGATACTGGAGTCAGACAATTCATCTGTCACACAGGACTAGGCCCTGCCTCATGGAACAGACCTGCAAGCAAAGAAAATGGCCTGTGCAGTACTGTGTGACAAGTGGTCTGCAGCAGCCCAAAAGTGCTGCTTTGAGAACATAAAGGGGTTCACTTACTCCCATGAGCTGAGGGTTGGGTAACAGAAAGACTGCAACTACGGAAGGCCTAATGTGAACCTGTATGTCCAGTAAACCAGGTGAGAATCATGCAGAGCAGATGGAGAGGCATGAGAGGACCTGCCGGTTAATCTCTAGTGGAATCTCTGTTAGCACTCTGACCCCTTAGAGTTCTTCCCCTAGATTAAAAGCTTTTTGCCAAATTTATGATACCTTTTCAGGTAGAAGGGGTGCTAGGATTCTACATCTTTAAAACTGGGTAGTCAATATAAATGTGAGAGAAGAAGAGATACGTAAGACAAATACTAAATAAGAAGCTCATCCCAATAAATATGCTGAGATGAACATTCTCTGAGAGAGACGCCTACTCAAAAAAAAAAAAAAAAATTAGTACTCTCAAACTTCCATTTCATGGGGATCATAGTCCGTGATGACGCTGGCACTCACAGAAATATGCAAAAGCTTTTCCTAAGCCAGGATATAAAATGTAATGGGAATAGGGCTTTGGTGGACAGTTTTTAAAATGCATATTTTTTTATTTATTTTTGTCAGACTTAGTCTTGGTATATTTTGGTGTCTATATTTGCCTCTAATCTCCATTTATCTTTTAATGCAAGTAGATTAATGTGTCTACTGTATGGCAATTCTCTGTCCTCAGCATTGTTTAGGAAGGTTGATAGTTTCCATTCTTCAGAGGCTTGATTTAGAATAGGAGAACTAAGACAAGTTAACCAAAAATGACTCACAAATCTAATACAACAAAGAAGAATGATTACAAGGAAACTCATATGGTGCCCAGGAGGCAAATAAGGAAGAGATTATATGGGGGCAAAATCATAGGTAAATGTGGGGGGATAACAGGTATCTTGCATATTTGAGGAAACATGTAGGCAGACTATATTAAGAGCGAGCTAGTTGGAATAAGGGTTAGTAAGCTAGAGAAATAATTGGAAATATTACCTTGTGTGGTGAGAATAGTAGTTTCCTTTCATTTAATAATGAGAACAGGAAAAAAAAAATGTGTGGTATACATATGGCATGATTTTAAGGCTTTGTTTTGCTTTATTTTCTTGATTCTAGCGTATGTATTTTTTTATTTTGCTTTTACTACATTACATTTTTATTTTAAAAGAAGTTGTCTGTAATCTATAGTATAAAACCACACATCTTCCACAAATGATAGATGAGGTTCCACTGAAGGTTTCTACCACCAGGCATCTGAGGGATATTAGAGGAAGGGAGAGCAGTAGGGAGACATTACTTAGATGCACTATTGCAAGTTGAAAGACTCAGAAAATTTGAGTCTCTTCAACTTAACACATTATAGATACGTGATGAATCGTTTTTGGGGGGAAGCAATGCACACCGAGAATACAATTATCATCAAAATTACCCCCGGCAGGTATGCTTCTTTTGGGAGCCCAAGTCAAATGACAGAAATACTTCAGCACAGCCACACTGGACCATATCTATGTACCAAGTGTCTGGTTCTAAAGCATGAATGACCTTTCTGTTGACAAAGATGATAATTCTAATAAATGGTCTTACTAACCAGATTTAGTGATAAATTAATATTTCTGATGTAAACACAAGCTCAAAATTAAACCAAGATATCCTTTCCATATTAAGTTGCTCTGCTTTTCTTTTTAAAGATAGTTCTGTTTATTTTAAAGAAATGTTTCTCTTTGAAGTGCAAATTATTCTGTTGAAGGCTGATTCTATTTCTCTGCCAAATCCTCTGGGTTTTTGCTGCACTACCTCCTGGACTGAAGCGCTTCAGAGAAGTCTATGATCAGTGGTAGTGTCTCTACTTATTTTGCTGGCATGCCTAAAACATTCATTTTCCTTAGAATAAATACTGACAGATTCGTCTGGGAAGACATGAATTCATTTTAACTAATGGGCTAATTCACTGAAATGTGTATACCTTGTGTGTCTATGTTTGGAAAGATACTTTGACTTATTTTCACCAGCAATCTTTTTTACCTCAACAGCTGAGAGGTTTTATTTCATCATTAAATGTGGTGTTAACTGTAGGTTTTTTCCAGTGCCCCTTCTCAAACTGAAGAATTTTCCTTCTGTACTGAGTGGCCAAAAATCGTTATGAAAGAAGACAAATTGGGTCATTTTTTTCCCTGTATCTTTTGATAGGATCATACAATTTTTCTTCTTTATTCTGTTGATTTTATGCCTTATTTGATTTCTCTAATGAGGAACCAGTCTTACATTTCTGGAATAAACCCATGTTCAATACATCCTAGAAAAATGTATGGATACTTTGTGGAGGACTCTTGCATCTATGTTTCTGAGGGAATGAGTCAGTGATTTTTTTTTCTTGAAATGGCCTTTTAAAATGCTAATATTGGTTGTTTATGCTATAATATAAGAAAAGATGGGAAGGGCTTCTCTATTTTCTAGAGAATTGGGTAGGGCTGGTATTCATTCCTTAAGTATCTGATAGACTTCATCTATACATCCATCTAGTCATTTATTCTTTTTCCTGGGAATGTGTTTGGGTACAAATACACATTTTAAAATAAATACAATTTTTCAGGTTTTATCTCATATTAGTTTAGGTTAGTGTGCTTTTTAAGGAATTTTATGTATTTGGGGAATATATTTTAGATCCAGGCAAAAATAATTGTCGATGAAAATGGAGAATAACATTCCCTTTTTCATCAGATGATTCAAATTTAAAATATGAGTAAAGTTAGGTGACAGCACCACAAATTCAGTAACCAGAATCCAGGCACTGATGAGCTTGCTCTACATTGGCCTTCTTATTTCACACTTGAAATGCTTTGTTTCTGAGTAGCTCATTAATACACATCTACCAAACTTAAATCTATTAATGAAAGCAAAGCTGAAAAACTCTAGGATTCAGGGTCCCAGATGAAATATAGAGCATTGTGTACACACTCCACCATAAAAGGACAGTTTAGCTGATTGTGGCCCATTTCACAGAAGAAGCAAGAAAATGGATTAGCAAAAAAAAAAAAAAAATTGGCATTTTGAGGGTAGGGAAAAGCTGCAAAATAGAATCTATTTTTATGTGACCAACTTGAGAAATGAGAAGAGTATATAGAAATACACTTTAGAAAAATTAAAAATAACTAAGGAGGGTTATATTTCAGAAGGGATATTCTAGAGGGAGAAGAATATCTAGATGCAAATTTTGCATGCCCATGAAGTAGGAGAATCTGACATGTTTTAGTCATCAGTAGATGTGTAAAACTTCAATACTGATAATGATCACTTATGTATCATCACTGGGTGATTCAGAGCATTAATTCTCAACAGGTGATAGAAGTATTCTTTTACATCACTTTATGTTTTGAGAAAAGTAAAACACAAATATTTAAATAAATTACCTGAGATAACAGTTTCTGGATAGTAGAATTAAGATTTAACCAGTGGCAGTGACACCTCCTAATGGCTCCAAGAACTGCTTGTATATACATTTTCCCAATTCTCTGCTCAGCAATGTTGTGTTGAAAGCGATATTATCCATGAGGGAAGTCTTCATACTACACCAGTTGTCAAATGTTCTAAATCAGCCACTCCCCCACATACCAAGAGCTTTAAATCAGTGAAGGTTGTTAATCATTTACCAGTCCATCACCAATTTAACTTACAGAAGCTGTTCCAAAGATTGTACTCTGAACCACTATCTGATAGGATCCCAAAGAAAGAAAGAACTTTAACAGCAGGATTATACCACCAAAGTAGAGGGTGTCCTAGTTTTTTCCTGACATTGGGACTACTCAGAGAATGGGCAGTCACAGTGTAGGATGATAACAGAAATTATTAAGAATCACAAGCATCATGTAGAGAGTTTGAATTCTTCAGTAAAGCCCGTTATATCTTTCTTTACATATTCCTTAACCATTAAGAGTCTACCACAATGGCAGCAATGGTCAATTTAGATGACATTAGTCTTATTCTTAAAATTAAAAAAACCCAAAACTTAAGTTTGAGTCATTTTTCCTTTAAACATACCTCATCATTAAAAAATTACCAGTTTTGACAACTGAGAAACAACTCTAAAAATTTTGTGGAGTGTCACTTCACTCAGAAAGCTGAATCATAAAACCAATTAAACATTTCCTGAAAACGCCGCCCAACGTCTGCAAGGATGATTTTATTCTGGCGGAGGGGGTTCCATATTTCAGAGCAACATGACATTTTCATAGTCTTATTTTATATTGTAAAATATGGCACTAAAGTTGAAGTTAAGGATTTTACAGCTTATTCTTTTAAGAAGGAATATATGTCAATGTCGGTCATTTATGCCCAATAGAAGCCTCCAGAGAACAGACATAATGTTACTTAATAAGGGCTGCTTTAAATTCATCACATGCTCATTGCCTTTGCAGAAGGGGTTGGAAGAGAAATTTAGCAAAAAAAGTTTCCCTAATCATAACATAATAACTAATTTACTTTTGAAAATGAAGGAACATTAGGGTGAAATACAAAATGTTCTTTGATTACTATTGTTTCATGCTACTAAAACTCTGGTTTTGGCCAGTGGGTGTGCTCACATCACATGCTGAGAACAGTCCTTTTTGATGGGCAGCACCACAGTGATAAGTGCACTTCAACCTTGCTCTTTCATACTTAAGTCGCTCCATGTTAGTACTTTGAAAGTTATTTCACTGCTGACCTTGGTCATTACAGGCAACTGACTGTAGTCATTAGCAGCCTCCTCACAGATCTGCTCCCCCACCTCTGTTTTCCAAGGATAAGTGTGCCTCTATTCCTTATGTCGCTTCTCATTTTATTTCTTGTGCTGAATATCTTGTCAAGATCACAACTGACAGATCGTAGATGAACTTTGCCACTTAAAAACTAGCTTTCAATTGTCAGAAAACTCTCAAAACTATCCTTTTTGAATTTTCTATTTAAATTTTAAATGCTGTAAATAAGTCAATGCTGAAAACTACGGGCTATAAGAAACAGAAGACATAGAAAGACAAGGGAAGAAAAAAGAGTGGCATAAAATATAAATGAATTCTATTATATCTCTATTAAGCACTCTCCTAAATGATTTTAATATGTTTTTCCTTTTTATCCCATTAGGACATTATTTTTCCTATATTCTATTCTCTCTTTACCCACCCGCACCCCAACTTTACTGAAGCATAACTGAAATACAAAAGATCATACATAATATATGAAATGTGGTGAGTTTGCACATGTGTATACACGTGTATTGCCATCAACAATCAAGGAAATAAATATCTTCATCTCCAAAAGCTTCCTTGTGCCCCTTTGCCGAGATGACATTTAAGATCTACCCACTGAACGAATGTTTAATTGCACAGCATCTTATTGCTCACTACAGGCGCTAAAATGTAGAGTAAATCTTTGGAACTTACAGACAGTATAACTGTAAATTTGTACCCATCTGTCTTTCCACAGCTACCCCTTCTATCCACCATTGTATTACCTACTTCAATACATTTGGCTGTTTCAGATGCCTCCTAGAAGACGAATCAACTTTCTATGCTGACTTATTTCATTTAGCATAATGGCTCCCAGATTCATTCACATTGGCACAAATGATAGGCTTTCCTTATTTTTAAAAGGTGAATGGTATTTCATTCTCCATATTTCCTTTACCCACACGTCAATTGATGGACATTTGACTTTTTCCCACATCCTAACTATTATGACTGATATACAAAAAACCTGGGAGTGCAGTCTTTCTTCAAGATTCTGATTTTAATTCTATTGGCTATATACCCAGAAGTAGGTGCTTGATCATATGGCAGTTTTGTTTATTTTATTATACATGTTTTTTGTTCACATTTTCGTACTTATTTTAGGATACTGACATTACTCAGTCCCTGTTTTCTCACCACACTCACCACCAAAACAAAGATGGATCTGCAAGTCAACCCAGCAATCCCACTCTTGGGCATTTGATTAGAGGATACAAAATCTCCAATCATAGAACAGTTCATAGCAACACAGTTCACAACAGCACAGTTCACAACAGCGAAGACACTGGAACAACCTAAATGCCCATCAATAGACCACTGGATAAAGAAGCTCTGGTATAAATACTCTTGGAATTTTACGCCACCGTTAATGATAAAACTGTGCCCTTTGCAACAGTCTGGGTGGAAGAGAAAGGAACCCTATTTATTTATTCAAAAGAAAGGTAGAGGCAGGAATGAAGGCAGGCATGCAAGCAGAGAGGAGAAAGAAGCATTTTCTTTAGTTTAGGTCTTGTCTTACTTGTTTATTGTCCCTGGTTGCTGTCCTTGGCCCCAGGTCATGAATTTGGGTAGTTAGGATGTCCATAGACTATACCAGTCAGAGGCTGCAGACTTATTCCTTAAGCCACCAGGGCACACCTACATTTTATCTTTTGAGGAAACCCTATAACATTTCTAAGAGTAATGAGACTATTTTACACTTGCAACAAAATGCAGAGGGTTCCGGTTTCTCTACTAACTCACCAAGACTTGTCATCTTTGACTTTTTGACAGCAGCTGTCCAACAGGCATGAAGTGGTACCTGGTTGTGGTGTAGAGTCCACTTCCCTGATGACTGGCAATGTTGGGTATCTTTTCTTGTACCTGTTGGCCATTAGTCATCTTTCTTTGGAAAAATGTCTACAGTGAAGAATTTAAAATGTGCCTGCTCCTGTATACAAAATTTTGAGGCAAGCATAGTGTAGCTCAGGGGAGCGAAGACTTGCCAGTATTACATAAACAGTAAAAACTGTGCACCAGAAAAGCAAATAGCTACCTAACAACTACAAACAATTGCATAAGCTGAGAATAAAATTCCAATTATTATTTTTTAAGTTTAAACTTGATTTGTAAGAAAACTGCATCTGAAAGTTGAATTTCAAACGATTTTAATGATATTAGGGACACACTTCCCACTCCAAACTCCCATCAACACAAACAGACGAAAAAACTATGTATGTTTTAGAGAAAATCCAAGTGGTGTCATTTTCACTTTACAGTCTTCAATTTCAGTTTACTATATACACGGTAAGAAAACATACCAGGTTAGCAGTCTGCATTATTAATACAGAGAACACATGGAGATAAACGCAGTTAAGTCAGAAATAGACTAATTACCTAGGAAAACTGTCTGGAAATATAGTTGGGACTTTTAATTACAAGAAAACAGTCCTACTTACATGGCCAAGATTTGGTATTCATCTCTTGTTTCCCTGCCTGGAATCTTCACAAAATACTCTATCTTTTTTTATACTTAATAGCTTTATTCTTAGCTTTATTTACTAATATTGACAGTAGCGTAGGACAAATAGTTACTCTTTCTATAAACTCTTTTTTACTTGCTATACCAGTAAGCAATCTACTTCACTTGTGTTGATCCAGTCCTCCTAGATTTTCATATACTTCATTAGAGCCATAGAGACAAGAAGTAGTCAGAGAAGAAGGGCAGACTTAACAATTTATTTGGGACCCTAGCCTTTCTAAATTTGGGTTGCAAGCATACTACATTTTATTTATTTATTTATTTATTTATTTATTTATTATATATATTATATATATTATTATACTGACACACTTTAAATGTCTTTTGTACATTGTATTTCAGTAAACTGTTGTGAATATATCCCATCAGAACTTCCAAAAAGAAACAATAAACTGATGTGAATATATCCCATTAGAACTTCCAAAAAGAAACAGATGAGAGATCATTTTAGTTACCAAGTGATAACTACTAGCTGCCAGCCAACAGTTTGCTTTACTCTGCCCTAATTTTGCCATTTAAACAGAATTTCATTGTGCTGTGATTAAAAAGATTATTATATCTTAACCTTATTAATATTTACTAATATTAAAAAAAAACAGTGAGACATAATACCAACTAAGGCATTGGTTAAAAAAAAAAAAGATAGTATCAGGTCTTTATGGACAATGCAGTAATGTGATATAAAAACATAAAAACTCAAAAGCATGTCTAAGATGATGATGAGTTCAATCACCATCCTATGTTCATTTAGCTGAAGTAGACATAGTAGGTGTTGAAATGAGGATATGTAATTAGGACTTTTATAATTATTTTAAAAGTATTGTATAGCATATTTATTATAAAACTTTTACAATGTAAGTTCTTATATAATTGTTTCATAAAATAATTCTTTAAATGTATTGTCAATAAAAAGATAAGACCAGTTTCCAATTCTATTTGTTTCATTATATGGACATTAGCAACCCCATTTACTGTGCTAAGTCATTCCTGACGGTGAGATTCACCAGATCTATCATGCACCTCAGGTTCACACTGCTGCTACAGAAATAGGAATATCAGACATGAAAAATGACAACAATGATGACGAGAGCAATAAATACTAATATCAACGAAGCGCTGCTGAAAGACTTAGAATATCTACTTTAACCTTTATCTATACTATTAGGTAAGTAATGTTTATAGCATTAATTTATAAATAAGAAAATATTTAAATATTTCCTCAAGTTTCTCAAATGCATCTCATGGGTAGAGTTTGAGTTCATAGAATTGGAAAACACTACAGCAAGACATTTGTACAAGGATTAGGCAGGTATTGTTGGGAGAGTCCAGTGATCACACAGGCAAAAATAAGTAGAAAAATTCAAATTCGTGGACATTGTGTGTAATCAACAGCCCTCAGATTTGGATAAATTGTGGAAGATATCTAAAGATAAAATGGCCCTGCAAATAAAGGTCTAGAAAATGATAAGAGTGACTACCATGCATCCCTAAGGTCATGTATTACCACATGACTGGAATAGTTTGTTTTTTTTCCCAGATAATATCCAGATCTTTGAAAAGGATAAATGAGAATGAGACAATCATAGAGCAAGTTGTTCTCTTAGCTCTCACTCCACAAACATGAACTCTAGTCTTCTTTTGAATCCAATCACCTAAAATTTCAAATTTTTTCACTAGGTCATAGTGTCTTTACTGGTCAAAATAATGTATTAATATTTTTTCAGAGAACAATAAGGATTCATTGGAAGATTTTTTTTAAAGGTCACATTTTTTGTTGTTTTCATGAAGGCAGAACTGCTTAATTAAACACATTAAATATTAACTTACAAAATGATATATAAAAACCCTGCATGTTCTTTCCCTCACACTTTTCCCTGTTAAAATCTGCATCACTCTTCATTCACTTTAATTTCAACCATGTGAAACTTAGAGTTAGTCTGTTTTACTAACTTCTGTGGTTGTTTTTCATTTTTATTTATCACCTACCTGTAAAATTCCATTATTAAATTTCTCTCTACTTTTTTCTTGCACCACAGATTTTATGACTTTTTTATGGTACCCAACTACTTGGCCTTTAATTTCCTTTGCTGGAATTGTGCCATTTTATAGATTTCGACCCATGGGTGAATCTAGGATTCAAGAAGTCTTTTATCTCTTAGCCACATCCCCCAGTAGTCTCTAACATTTATTCTCAAATTGGTTTTCCATGTCAGTAAACAAAACATGGAGTGACGATTTGAGGAACAGATTAAAAAGATGAGCAACAATCCATTTCTAGTTTCTGGATATTTTGCCCTGAAGTCATGGGCTTTCATTACTCAAGACAAATTAAGATTTACAAAATTGCAATCCTTATAAAACTATGGGTATAGTGTTGGTAACTGCAGATCTATGAAATAAAAATTAAAGATACATTTTCTTCTGGCTCATAGAAAAGCTGCTCAAATGGTAATAAGCTGGAATTATCATTTTAAAAAGATCTCTTATTTTCCTGTAAAATTATAGCAGCTACTTTAAAATGTTTTTTCCTACCTCTCAGAGAAAAATGATCCATCATTACAGCTATTGAGAAATTTTTTACCTAATCTAATTAAGGTAACTTTCTTTTATGCTATAAAATGGACTGATTTTTAAACATGTATCTGTATTTTTACATCAAGTTACATGGTTTCCTAGCTTCAATATTCTAGACACCATGTCTCTTAAAAAGTTTAAGCTCAGACAAACAGTTTAATAACATTTTTCTAAAGTTTAATTTTTACTTTAGCGGTTGGTTTGAAAATTAAGCCTCAACACTGAGCAACTTTTGTTGTTAATTAGGTTCCTTTTCAGCTTCAGATTTAACCAAGATTATCAATGGTCTCATGTCATGCAAAATATGAAATTATTTTTACATGTAAAACTTCTTTTAGCTTATTTTTAATTATCTTTCTGCTTTAATATGCTAGTGCATAAATAAATTCATACAGAACTGTACTTTTCCTTAACAGTTAGAAGCCGGCTTTTACTAAAAGCAGCATTTGAACAATGGTATCATTCCTGCAAAAGCTTTTATTTTTAATTAACGTAGCACTGATTTACAACACAAGTTTTAGAGGTTTAGGTTTACTCTGCACCCACCATCCAATTGCTCATAGCCCTCCACCACTATCTACCAGTCCTTAACATTTTTTGCTCCCATCCCCAACCCCTACTCCTCTGGAAACCTCAGTTCTGTTGTCAAAAATCCATGGATTAGTTTTCATTTTGTTTTGTCTGTTCCTTACTTTATATTTCATATATGAGAGAGATCATTCAGTATTTGTCTTGCTCCTTCTGATTAACTTCTCTTAGCATAATCCTCTTCAGTTCTATCCAGGTTGTCAGACAGAAAGGTTTCACTTTTTAAATAAGTGAGTAGCATTCCTCTATGTGTATATACCACATCTTTTATTATCCACTCAATTTTTTGATGGCCACTTAGGTTGCTTCCTGTTTTGAGCTATTGTAAATACAGCTGCGATGATCATAGAAATGTGTCTATCTTTTCAAATTAGTGTTTTCAGTTCTTTGATACCTAGATACCTAGAAGTGGAATTGCTGGGATCATCATATGGTTGTTTTCAGGAAACTCCACACACTTTTCCAAAGAGGTTGTACCAATTACAGGCCCACCAACAGTGTACAAAGGTTTCCTTTCCTCCACGCCCTCGCCAACACTTGTTTTTTCTAGTCTTTTTGATCTAGGCCATTTTCAAAGGTGAGAACTCACTGTGGTTTTGATTTGCATTTTACCAATAATAAGTGATGATGAGCATTTATTTTTCATGTTCCTGGTAGCTATCTGCATGCATTCTTTGGAGATGTGTCTATTCTGATCTTCTGGTTGGCTTTTGTTGTTGTGAAGCTCTATGAATTCATTATCTATATTGAATATTAAACCTTTGTGGGATGTATGATATGCAAATATCATTTCTCAGGCAGCAGATTGTATGGTGTTAGAGAGTGATCTAATTCCATGTTTGTTTGTTTTTTTCATATGGCTATCCAGTTTTCCCAATGTCATTCTATCACAAATATTTTACTTTCTCCATTCTGTGCTTTCAGATCATTGGTCACAAATGAACTAAACATATATGTAAGAGTTTATTTCTGGGGTCTCATTTCTATTCAACTGATCTGTGAGTCTGTTTTTATTCCATACCATATCTGTTTTGACTACAGAATATAGCTTAAAATCTAGAAGCGTGATACCTCCACTTTTGATCTTTTTTTAAATAATTGCTTTTGTTGTTCAGGGTCTTTTGTGATTCCATATAATCTTTTTTAATTTGTGTTCTAGTATCTTGAAAAATTCCAGTGAAATTTTGATGGAGAGTGGAATAAATCTGTATACCGTTTTAGGTAAGATGGCCATTTTTAAAGTCTTAATTTTTCCCATCCAGGAGCATGTGTTCCCTCCATGTCTTTGTATATTCTACTTATTTCAACAATAACTTGCTGCATTGAACAGATCTTTTACCTCCTTTGTTAAGTTTATTCCAAAGTACCTAACTGTATTTTAGTGATTGTAAATTTTTTTTCCTCCCAGTTCATTGTTTGCACATAAAATACAAGATATTTATATATTTATTTTGTAGTCTGCTACTTTGCTGTACTCATTTATAATTTAATGTTTTTGGTGTGACCTGGCAGAGTAGCAATTTTATCAGCCTTCTTTGGCTAAGAGCTCAGTCCACTCAAGACCCAAAGAGCCGAGTTCATGTCCTAGAGCCACAAAGAACTGCCAAGAACAACTGAATGAAAAATAAAGTGCTCCCTCCTCTCTCTTCCTGCCTCCCTGCCTCTGCTCATCTTCATTCCTGCCAGTATCTTTCCTTTAAAACAAGTAATTTTTGGTGGAGTTTTAGGGTTTTCTTTGTGCATTATCATGTCATCTGTAAATGCTGACAACTTTACTTCTTTTCCAATTTGGATTTCTTTTATTTCTTCTTCTTGACTAACTGCTCTACCTAGGACTTCTAATGCTATGTTGAGCAGTACTGGTGAGAGCGGTCATAATTGTCTTGTTTCTGATTTTAGAGGAAAACCTGTTTTTATCATGGAATATGATGTCAGTTGTGGGTTTATTATATAAGGCCTTTATTACATTGAAGATCTATTCATTCTATTCCCATTTTATTGAGTTTTTATCATAAACAGGTGCTGAATCTTGCCAAAAACATTCTCTGAATCTATTGATACGATCATATGATTTCTATTCTACTTTTGGTGATATTGAATACTATGTTAATGATTTGCATATATTGAACCATCCTTGCATCCCTGGAATAAACCCCACTTGATCATGATGTATGCTCTTATTGGTGTAATGCTGAAATCAGTATGCAAATCTTTTATTGAAGACTTTGCCTCTATGTACATCAGAAATATTGGTCTGCAATTTTTTTTCATTCTCATATCCTTGTTTATTTATCAGGGTAACTCTGGCTTCATAGAATGTGTTTCTAAGTGTTCCTAATTCTGAAGTTTCTGAAGAAGATTTTAAGATTAGTTCTTAATTTTTCCTTGAAGGTTTGGTAAACTCACTAGTAAAGCCATCTGGTTCTGGGCTTTTATTTTAGGGGAGACTTTTGATTGCTTCTTCAATTTCCTTGCTTGTAACAGGTCTTTTCAAGTTTTCTGTTTCTTCCTGATTTAGTCTTGGTAGGCTGCATGATTCTAAAAATTTGACCATTTCCTCTATATTATCCACTCTACTGGCATTAAGTTCACACTGAAATAGTCTTATCTGTGTTTCTTAGATATGATTTATTCATGGTTCAAGATCTTTCAGTCCCTGCAATCCCACTGCATTCTTAACTACGGGGACAATTTAAACTGCTTGAGTTTTCATACAGATCCTCTTCTCTATTAACTATTGCTCTTTCGGGAATTAAGATCTTCATATGCATTCTCTCTCTTGGATAGATGTTGAAACAGCTCCCTGCATCCATAATCTTCCTGCCAACCCATTCAGTGCAATTCTGGCATATTCTAGCTGTTAGCCTGAAATTAATTAGCTAATTAATTAATTAACTTTACTAAATATGACTGAGCTGATATAATATACTCAATAGATAATTTTATCATAATATAAGCAATTCAATGAAATAATAAGGTTTCACTCACCATTCTGTATTCCTATCCTTAATCCTACTTAAACTTTGAAACTCTGTATCTTTGTGTCATTTGTTATTGCCTCATTCTTAGTATTCTCTCTGGTAACCCTGCTCTGTCAAAGTCCCTGCTCCTGAGATGTTGTCTTGAGGACTCTATAGGGTAGACGGTGGTATCCAATGGATCCGTCCAATACATTCTAAAATGCAATCACCACCCTACAGCCCCTTTAGTGGGACTAAACCTATCACTGAATTTAGCCCAATTTTCTAGTTGTCACGACTCATAGTTTATCATTTTGAGTCTTACGTGGATCTTGGATTTTGCCAGCCCATTTGGACAGAGTTAGTAAGGATTCCTTATCTAATATATGAATCACTCTCTTAAAATGACTGCCCTTCTTATAAAGCCAAATGATGGAAAACCTATTTCCTCCTAACCATGATTTTCTTTATTTCTTCAAAAAATATGTTTCTTTATTAAATTGATTTCTACTTCAAAAAACCTCCTTATTATAGTTCTAACTTTTTTTTTTTTTGGCGGAGGGGTTCCAAGAAAGGCAAACCTAATTTATTCCGGAATGAAAGCTTTCAAGTATTTAAAATTATATCTTGCTTACTCCCTGAGACTGTCATACCAAATAAAATGTGTCTCTTTCAACTATATTTTATAAGTTTGGTGTGAGCTTGAAATAAACTTCATGAAAATAATAATCTTTGGACAAATTCAGTCTTTCTGAATTTAATGACCCATAACCAGTCATCCTGATAGCAGTATGGCCTGTAGAATATGGAAAAGTAGGGCTAAATGTTTTGTATTGTTTTTTGACAACATGAAGGCAAGTATATTAAGAGAAACACAAGAGACACAGAATCTGTCTGTGGGTAGTAAAGCTACTGGTCTAAACGTTTTTCAGGCACCAAAGTACTAGATCAACTCGAACCTGATCCAATAGTTCATTACTAATGGATTTTGACGAAACCAGACTCAACTGAAACCATTGTTTAAGTAGACATATGTTTTGCCCTATTACATTTTATTACTAATTTCTGACTCAGTCTTTTAACACACTGGTCAAGATATTTTTGCATATTGGTTTTATCAGAATCTGAAAAATCATTCTCAGTCTCCTAAATTTCATTCACCTGTGGAATTATTTCTCATCCCAATTTCTAGCCATGGTCATCAACATTTAAGGCATTTGTAAGATCAAAACAACTCTTATGAAACATTTTACATTTTATCTAAAAATGTACTTTGTGATTTCCAAATTTAAGACATTAATGTGTCTGATTTCAAAATATAAATGCATATAATCTAAAAATTTTAATGCTTTCTATATCCTATTTTTACCTACTTTTAAGTACCACTGAAAATAAATGCATTATCAAGTTTTTTTTTCTCCCTAAGTATGTCAGAAAGAGTATTTTATAGGAATACGCTTACCCTTTTTTCCATAAAATTAATTTTTAACTTATCAGTAATAGTTTCAATTATTAACTAATTGCAATTTGTGTACTTGCTATAGATTATAAATGCTTTAATTTCAACTAGTAACAAATTCCTTAGACAGTGGGCTTTAAAATATATGGAAACTCACAGTTTTGATGTTGCTACTGCTTTTTTTTAATCCATAGAATAGGAGAAGAAAAAAAAAGAAGGATAAATTCTTGTTTGGTTTTGCATTTCATTGCTTTGTTTCAGAACCAACCTATTTTTGACTCCACCTCTTTCCTCCACTTTCTCTATAATTTGCATCGTACTCATCTCCGTAACTTAAATGAACGGAAACCCCCATCACAGATCTGGGCAGTCAATGGTTTCCTAACCAGTCTGTTTTGAGACTATGAAAACACCACAGGCTTTTGTATAACGACCTACTCCTCCTTCCTCCCATTCTGGTGAAAAAAATGTCATTGTTTCTAATTCAGGACCACTCTTTGCTCTCCAGTAGACATACTGTCATTTTTTTTTAAATTAATACTTAATGTTAGAGTGCATTTAGGTTTTATAAAAAATTAGAGTACAGAGAGTTTCCATATACTCTCCTCTCACTTTGGTACACAGTCCATCCTAGTATTAAGACTGTGTTAATGGACTAATATTGATACATTATTATTCAATGAAGTTCATGATTTATATTAGGATTCACACAATGTGTTGCATATTTTCATAAGCATTTGGTGGTGGCTGATTTTGAATTTTAGTCATTCCAATAAGGTATAATAACAGCTGTTTTAATTTGCAATTCCCTGAAGATGTTAAACATTTTTTCATATGCTTACTTGCCATCTATGTATCTTCTTTGGTCAAGTATTGTACTTGACCAAAGAGCAGCAATTACTGGTACTTGTATAAGCACAGCAATTATGCACATTTCATTTGACTCCACTAGTTAGGTGCAAAAAACTCAACATTTAAAATTTCTGAAACCCTTTCACTTTATAAAATATGGATAACAATTCCTGTTTGAAAGTATTAATCTAGAAGTAAATTAGAGACACAGAACATTTAGACTGGTACATTATAGGATTCAAAACATTATTAGTTTCATTCACATGTTTGTTGTACACTCATGCATACTATTTTCGCTTTTATTTTGGAGCTTGGTGAGACTCTAAAGAAAAAATAAATTAAATATATATTAATTTTTTGACAAGTAATTTTTTGGAACTTCTCCAATCAGCACATATACATTGACACCTTCATATAACAGACATCATCTTACACACAAGACTGACAACAAAAGAAGTTAAGACTCCCTGAGCACAAGAATCTTAGAGAAGAACTACACTCTGAAAATCTCGACCCCTTTTATTAATTCTCATTTCTACTGTGAACAAAAAGACATGTAAGCTATCATGGGACTCCTTCATTTAACACGGTCTGCACATTTAAACATAACCAATGATTCTGTCTTCCCCATAAGATGTTCCCTGGTCCACTCCTCAGAAACAGCCTTCTCTACCCATCTGACCCACTACATTACACACATGCCTTTTGTTTGTTTTACCTATTTACTACTAGATAATTATTTTGATATATTTTTCTTTCTCTGAAAAGGTGAAAATCAGAGTAAAATCTCCATCCTTGACTTTAAGATAAATCATATATTAAACTGAACTGTTCACTACATACCACATATTTGTTAAAACATGATTCACTGCTATAAACTAACTTGTTGATGATAATAGTATATTACATTGAAAAAGCAAAATGTTGAAAGCATGGTGCTGGATGCTCTAATACTTTGTGCAATATATTATTCAAAATGTATATACAGTCGTTATTATTTTCATTTTTAGAGATAAAAAGTCACAAACTTGTTAGCAAGAACTTAGGAACCATATTTTTAAAAATCAGTGAGTATAAAGAGTTTACCTATAGACATTCATTCAGTGGGAACATGGATTTTTCATTTTGAATACTTCCCTTTGAGGTCATCTGATAATCCCATTAAAGCCATGTTACTTCTTCAAAGAAATTTATTGGCTCATGTGACTAAAAAGTTCAAAGGCTCCCCATCAAACTGGAGGATAATTCAATACAAATTCTGACAATCTAGGGATATAAATTGTCATGGTATTTACAGGCTCTGGCTGATTTCTTAGAAAATATCTCGAGTGTCTCATTCTCTAGGTGAAAGCTTTATCAGGATGTCTTCCTCATGGCAGCAAACAGCAGCAGATGTGCAGACCTCACATCTGCATCCCGTACAGAGTTACAAGAATTGACTGTTTGGAAAACATCCTATTATTTATGGTAAACAAAGGAGAAGCTTGTCTGAAGGTCCCAGAAAATACCTCTTCACCCAGATCAGAATTGCTGCCTTTATTTGTAAAGGCCCACTATGTACCACACTTCTGGGCACAGGACAGCCCCATTCAAAATATTTGAGTAACATAAACTGAGAGAGAACAGAATTTCTTGCAGGAAAATCATGATACATTTTATGGGAAAGGTTACTAAGAAGGCAACACCTAAGTCTCATTACAACAAAGATAGAGGAATTGGGTCAGGTGACATCGAAGTTCATATTATCCTACATGGTTTCAGGCTCTGTTATTGAGGGTAAAGGTCACTTTTCACTTTGCTCCCTAAACAACCATGCAGGAATTTTCAGAGCCTTTAGCAGTGCATATATGAACAAGTATTCCTTCCAAATGTCTCTCTTTTTAAAACCCTGCCTTTTCTCCCCGGGGCATATTGCCAGTTCTTTTCAGCCAAGCTATCCTTCAGCAGTCTGGGCTGCAGGAGTGCAGCTCAAATGTAATGCCAAACAAATCAACAGAATAGCTGTCAGGGCTTCACCGGAAACAATATTAGCCTTGTCTGTTCATACTGAGAGCAGAATGGAAGTGACACAAATAAAATGTAATGGGATAAAATATATTGCTCAATGTACAGTAACAAGGAACTATTGGTTGACAATTTTTTTCTTTTCTCACTACAATTCAATAAAGATTCTCTGATTTCCACAGTGTTAAACACTTGTAGTATTTTGAACACATAGTAGGAGCACACTGTGTTTTTAATGAATGGATGAATTAAATCAGAGATTTAACAAATCAGTTATAAAATGCATGCACAGAAATGCAGAACCTTGAGCATGGAAAATAATCCTGTTTTAAAAACCAAGGGATCCACCTATGTTCCCTGAAAATGTATCTTTTCTACTAAGTCGCTAATGTGTCCTTATTTTGATGCTAATTGAGAAACTCTGGAATGAAAATGTACTATCACATGATCTCTAAATTCCAATGACATGCATTGGCAAATATATGAGTTTCTGATAGAAAAAAAGAAAATAAAATACTGCTGCTTGTGGCTTCCCCCCACTGAATCCAAGCAGGGCGGTGTGCAGGAATTAGAAAAGCATTAACAAGATGAAATAGGCCAATACCAATGTCTTTGGGTCTATTGCATGTCCATAATTCCAAAGAACTGATACTAATATGACATAATTTTAAACCAAAAAAAAATCATGAGGCCTTTATAGCTATAATTTTATATCACTTAATACAGTTCTCTTCTTTCAATAAGGTGTTAGAATGCAAAAGACAGAAAAGCAAAGGGAACCGAGAAGCATTTGGGGGTATCAAGTATGTCCACAGCAGTATTTTGCATCTCATGGACAAAATTAATTTTCCTCTTTACAATGTTACCATCAACTAGGTGTTGTTATTAAATCCATTTTCCGAGGAAATTGGTGTAGGAAACTTAAGTAACACATTCCAGGACACAGGCAGGTTAATTGTGGAGCTGATATCTGAACCACTTTGTCTATCTGGCTAGAAAGTCCCTATTTTATACCAATTTTATACATTCACTGCCTTCAAGTTATGTTTACAATTTCTTTCCTAAACTGCATCAGGAAAATAAAAATCCAGAGATATTCTTGGCAAAGGATTCATTTGATAAAATACACATTCTGTTGGTTTTTCTCTAACATTTAACATTCGTGATACTGTTTGCTGAACCAAGAGAAATGCTAAGACTCGAGACCTAATGTTTACTGAGCAGATTATTCTTGATGGCCTTCTGTTTAAAAGTTTAAAATTAAAAATAGAACACTTTCACTATTTGTCTCCTGCCAAACTGTGTGGGAGCAGCACCACAGACTGTAGGGCAAGGCTTCCGAAGCTCAGCAATACATCTTCCTTTGCCCCCAGTGTTAATATCCTCTCTCCTTTTCCTTCAGAACAGAAAATAGTAACTAATAGCTTTAATAGCTGCCACTTTCATCACCTTAACAGCGAATAAACTCAGTTTTTCTTTCATCCTTCAGAATCTACAGACCACGGATGGCCACCTACGGCTGAATGGACTCCTGGAACGGTGGCTTTGAGGGAATTACCACAGTTCTTCCCCAAATATGTCTCACCACAAAAATGATAAATAGTGGTAAAGGCACAAGGAGAGGATCTTAGGAGACTGTAAATATGTCCCTCAGTTCTCCGAATGTACTTTGGGCTTCTCACCTCGAGGGAATGCGGTGGCAGTTGTATTATGTGATAGGAGTTAATGAGTGTTCTTTTCTCTTCTGACAGAACTTGCAGAGTGGGGGGGATTGGCCTGGGGAGGAGGTGGAATGAAATAAAATATTTTCCCTTTCCCGTGAACTGTTTTGCTAGCGAGAAATGTATGTGCTCACAGAAGCCATCTTTGTTGACTGTGCAGTTAGTTGTGTGTGCTGGTGGGTTAGCAGCGAGGCTAGACTGGAATCAACACGAACTGGGAGCAGAGAGGCCTCATTTCATTTCCACCTCTGCAAATTGCCAGTTGTGTGAGTTAAGACAGATAATTTATTTTCTGAATCTTAGTCTTCTCAACTGTAGTAAGGGGTAGTATTAGCCTACCGTAGAAAGTTGCTATGAAAACAACATACCTGATTCACATTATAAAAACAGATTTGAATTTTAGATAAGTAACAACAAAATATTGCAATATAAGTGTATACAAAATAATGCAGTCTGATACCTGTCAGTTCCTGTATTTTTGTTCCTTTGCTTTGTTTCTTTATGTTCCATATATGAATGAGATCACCTGGTGATCATCTTTTACCATCTGACTTAATTCACTTAGCATAATCTCTAGTTTCATCCCTGTTGTCACAAATAGCAAGATTCTTTTCTTTTTTCTTTTTTTTTAAATAGCTGAGTAGCATCTACTCTATAGACACCAAATATATCACCTCTTTATCGAGTCATCTCGCTGGGGTGCTTGAGTTGTTTCCATTTCTTGGCTACAGCAAATACAGCTACAATGTACATAGGGGTGCATATAGCTTAGAATTCGTGTTTTCACATGCTTGGAATAGATACCAAGAAGTGAGTGTGTTGGATCATATGGCAGTGCTATTTTTAACTTTTTGAGGGAGCTCTGCACAATTTTCCAAAGTGGCTGTACCAGTTTACATTCGTACAGTGTTTTTGAGGGACCATTATCACAGGTGTGAAGTAAAAGGCTCATACTTTTAACTGGCAAAGTGACTCAACATTTCATTTTGTTTCCATTGAATCAAATGTTTTCTTTCGTGGGGGTTACCAAGGGAATTTCTGTTCCTAACATCAAAAATCCCAGGAAAGTCTAGAGCATCGAGGTTGGATACCTTTCAATAACTAATTTAGGGGCTACTCTTTACAGGTAAACAGATCCAAATAGGTGGAAATAGCAAAAGATAAATATTTCCTAGTCGGAGAAATCGAGGCATTGATTTAGTGAAATTTATTTACAAAAATCCTGTCAATCAGAAAACTAGAAGAAAATTAATTTCTTGATTCTAATGAATTTGTATTCTTTCTTTTGACTGTACAGGATGAAGAGAAATAATACAAAAAAATGTGAAAGAATTTGGAAATCTTCAGAAAAATAATCAGTAAAATTAAAAACATTGCTATTAAATAGAAGCTAAAAACATTTGTCACAATTATTTCCATCATTCTAGTATAAAGTGAAGTTATAATATTCATATTAATGAGCAGAGGCAGGTTATATAAAATGTGACTCTAATTTTCATTTTACAGTTAAAGTCTAGCCTAAGTTATTGAGTCAATTAAAAAAATTCCCTTACTACAAATGTATTCTTAAAAAGTATTATCAGAAAAAAATCTACCTTTATCTTTAATGTTTACCTATTAAATGTAATAAAAGCTACTACTACTACACACACACACACACACACACACACACACACACACACACAGTCGATTTATATACGACCTATAGGCAACTTCATATTAAACTTTCTTTGATGTCCTCATATAGAACAAAGTATCTAGAACTCCTAGAAATCAGAATATATATGCTCTTGCTTGATGTGGAATTTAGTATGTGTCCCAGTTTATATTCTATTTAATCTCTTTTCATCTTTCCAAGTCCAAAATAAAGACTACTTTATATTGAGAAAGGTTTTTTTTTTTTTTTCATAATAAACATAAACATTGTGGAACCAATAACTTCCTAAGTAACTTAGAATTACTCTCTAGTTTATTCAAGAAAAAGTGAATCTATCTAAACATATAAAAACAAGTTTGCAGGAATTCATCTAACACTGGAGCTGTCCTCATCAACTAGGATGTTAAAATGTTAGTCATGGTCTTGTGCCAGATAGCTTCCATTATGCTTTGCAACATTTTGGGAGTTATTTGCCATTAAAATAAAAAATAAGGAAATGGTATAGTCAATGGTATGCTATTAATGCCAAGTAATTGTTTTCATATTTGCTTTTTCAATCTAAATGCATCACCGTTTTACTTTTCTAAAGGCAGTGTGATGTCCACAGGAGGAAGTCTATAGCTTTCATCTTGATTTATAGATATGATGATAAAAGTTTAGTCTCACAGCTTGTTGCCCACTCCTCTGAAAGACTGAAGCTTGAAGCATATGTTCAAAGACAGGTTATCCATAGCTGAACATAGTTTGAACATAATAAATTTAGGCTCAAGTTGCATGGAACAGAAAAGTAAACGTATTCCAATACATAATATGTGTCCAAATTAATTCTAGGCCTAAGATCTTTCTTTTGTTTCTTCCCCTCAGTACTTACAAAGTTAAATTCACAGTATGTAATGGTCAGTATAACACTATAAATCAACACTATAAATCATAACAATATTGATGCAATATTTAGCCTAGATGCAAATGTTATGGCAGTAGTTCATCCAAGAAAAGAGTTTTCTTGAATGTTCCATGCCTGGAAGATACTGTCATGGGGCAAAGTCTACAATAGTCTCAATACTTATCAGGTTTATAATCTAGTATGCAAAACAAGCATTCAAATAACCAATGATAAAGCATGTTACAATGGGAAAGTGCAAGATTCTAGGAAATAATAACAACTAAATATTAGAAAACACTTCTCAAAGAAATCGATATTCAACTGAGAATCTAAAGAGTGCAGAATCAGCAAAGAGTAAGAGGCAGGTTGATGTGAAGAGACAAAACAAAGGAACAAATCAAACAAAACCAACCCTCGGACACTGCAACGAAACTGAGGTTACCCAAGAGGGAATGGAACACGAGGGTGGGGAGAAGGAGAGAAATGGTGGCAGAACCCACTGGATGATGGTGAAGAACACTTGGTGATGTGGTGGAGGGCAGGGTATGTTGACATATATGTGAGGAATGGGGAACCTTTACATGGGAGTTTATTTTAGTGTACGAAAGTAAAAATAATTAATAAAAACAAAGGCAAGCTGTTCTCAGAAGACTGAAGACTTGAAGGTGCCTGGCAAGTGGAGGTGGGACCACTCAAATATGAGACAGATCGTTTTGAATCTTATAGGCCATTAAGCCGAACCTTTGAGAAGTTAAGAGCAAGAGAACAACCACACTGATGTACATCTTCCTTCTTTCTGTTGTGGATGAAGAATCACTGAAGTCGTCAGGGAGGGAAGCAGGAGAATCAGTGCAGAGGTTTTTGGAGAAGAATGGATTCTTTGGGACATGTGTGTATCCAATTTTCAAAATGGATAAGTAAGTAGCAAAATATCCTTTGAGTAACCTCAGAGAAACCTAAAAGATATACTGACAATCTAAACATGGAAAGAAACTCTCCAAGATGAATGATAATAGAAGATGAAATCAATGTCATAGTCTCTACAAGGGGCCACCATCTCACAGAGTGAGCTCTTGCTTCCGAGGACGTATCTGTGAATCCCACTCTACAACCACAATGTGAGCAGCGTTGTACCTTCCATTCAACATTCCCCCAAGAGCCCCTTATCCTACCTACCCTCCTCCTTGCCACCCGGATCCTTTTAGAGTACCTTTCATGCAGCAAATGTTCGACATGTGTGAACGAATGGAATAAATGAGTGGTAGTCTCTATGTCAAATAACTGGAATGAATGTAATTTAACAGAGCCGTTACCATACGGCTCTGCTAAGTGATGTGAGATAGGAACTCACTTATCTCTGCAATCATTCTAAATTAGGATAAATATGTTATTCCATGAAAGATCTGTAAGCAAAGTAACAAAGCAGATGTAGCTATGGATGACTACTGGGGAATATGACAGAAGATGACCATGAGAAGTCTGTAATGCTCCAAACAGAACATCATTGATTTAAAAAATCCGGTAAAGCCATTGTTTAGAATTGCAAGGATAAAACAAATTGGATGATAGGAAAGTTATACAGCTAAATTTGCTATTTTGTAGAAATAAAAAATGTTCTTTCTTAACAGAACATTCTTTCTCATTTGTTTGGATTGATACACTTGAGGACTGCTATCAACTCTCAATAAGTTTGCAAAGATTATTAGGCCTCAAAAAATGCTTACAATATAAAAAGATAATAGCAGTGAATTTTATTATAAAAGTTTGTTATTGACATGTAGCAATCTATATACACAGTCTCTTATTTCAAAACTGTCATCCTATGGTTGAATCTTATATTTTGAAAGCAATTCCTTTCCCTGATACCTAAAATGTGATTTTAAATTTCTTAATTAAAACCAACATTTGAACTATCATCTTTAAAAGTGTTTTAAGGCATGCAAGTCCTGTTCTTTTTTTAAATTAGACTTGAAATTAGTCAAATTAGGCTTTACAAAAAATAACTGAGTGACTTACTCTAAAGGAGTCGCTATTTTCAGCACAAAGTTTCTCTTTGTTCTAAGAATTTCTACATTTTAATCTTTCCTTCATGGTACTAGGTAAACTACAATAGATATTTAGATATTTCACAAGCGCTTACTTCCAAATCAAAAAAGAAAAAAGGAAACATTAAAGAATTTAAACCAAAATCAGCTACTGTGCAAGTGGTTCCCTTAGGAAAGGTTGTTTAGTGATGTTGAGGGAAAGGGACACGTAGCTTAGCATGAACAATTCAGTTGAAAATAGAGAATATCTCAACCTTGCAGGGATTGAGTATTTTACAGCCCCTTTCAGAACAACTGTTGGAATGATCCCTTTAGTGTCTGCTTGAGCCATCAAGGCTCATTTCTTCAGACTACTACTGATTATCCAATTAAACACTCTGGTTTTACCAATGACAGGGGTGGCAGAATCTCTCTTTGAAGCGATTTGACCTAGTAACACAAATAAGCTGAGGTGTAAAAAATCTGTGCGAGTGATTCTATGCAAATACATATACATACATATATGGTACACAGTAAATATCATATATATTGACTCCAAAACACATTCCTTTTGTAGTATACCAGGAAGCTGATATCTCCATCCTAGGAAAGACACAGAAAAAATGGCCTAGCAAGGTTAGTTAGAGGTCATTTATCATCATCTCTGAAAAACATCAGGAAAAGTGTGTTCATGTAAAGAGCTAGTGATATTCTTGAGCAATATAAGATCATACCACCATCTGTAACAATAAAACTTGCACCAGACATTAGTGGGCATGGAGGATAAGTGATGAAAAACATAGACCAGGATGCTATTTTTGACTGTCATTCTAACAAATACAAAGATTCAGGGATATTCTGGCCATCACAGGAGGGCATTCAATTCACAGAGGCCAGATTGTTTTTATTCAATACCTTCCACATCAAACCAACAGTTTACAAAGCTGCTATCTGCCTTTTTCCCTAGCCACTGAACCAAGTCCTAAGAGAAAGTAATTGAGGTTTTCCTCCTGATTGTTTAGTTTTCAGAGAAAGGTATTCAGAAATGTGTGATAGTAAAGAATTTAGGCAACCTTATTTATCCACTTAGGGCAATGCATCAGAAAGGAAACTCGGCCTTTGTTTAAATAAACTTTTCCAAAAGCTTCCCTAAAAGGAATAGAGATACTTGATAGTTTATATAGTCCCTAAAAACTGCACGTGAAAACTCAGCAGAACAAAGCTAAGTGCTAAAACCTACTTCCACCATCTGTTTTGCAGAGGTCCTGGCCGTCAGTAGTAGCAGAGTCCTCAATAATGAAGATGAGAATATTAACAATGTCTTTTAAAGGATAAAAACTGAGGCTCTAAGGAAAGCAGTTCAAACGTGGCTCCTTCTCCTGCTGCTCCCTGCCAGCACCCACAATGCAAAGAAGGTGGTTGGCTTTACATTTATCCCCACCATTTATCTGCTACTTTTCTACGACAACCATTTGCTTCCCTCTCCTAATTCTTAACAAAATTATCACCCAAAGACCTTTCCTCTCACTCCTTGATTAACATTTCTAATATCAGTCAGGATAGAGTCTTAAAACAAAATGCCAATATCAAGCAGTCAACCTAGGCCAAGGAATTCTCAGAGTCCATAGTATCAGCCCACATAAGCTCGTATTAAAAAGTGAGCCAGGCTGCACAGAGAGAACAAAAAAGAAATAAGTGTGAAGAATCTGTTGAAGCACAGTTGTAAGCAACATACAGTAAGTGTGAACGACTGAAAAATCATGGGAGTTTAATAGACCTGCTGGGAAAATCTAAGAAAATAATTTTGGTTTCCCTTCGAACAAAGTATTTGCCTATGTCTGCAAGCATTGTGGGGCCTGGGAGCTGGAATCAAAGGTTTAAAAGAAAAAAAGAAAAAGCCTGCTCGAGATGAGTAAACAAAATTATCTTTCATTGCTATTTCAGCCATAACTAATAATCATAGTAAAAACAACAGTATGAAAAAGGAAACAAATGCCATTAGTTATTATTTCTATGACATCTTATGATGCACTGAAAATCTGTGTTCTTTTCAGATTAGTATTAAATAAAACACTTCTCTTCAAAGTGGCTTGTGCTAAAGGAAAAATGTGTTTTCTTGTGTAACTGTAAGTCTTCGGGTAGGGCTCATTCCAGGCACATATACAATGCCATCAGAATTCAGATGTCTTTGCTCTCCTTTCTGTCGTGGGAGTTTGACCCACAGATAAGTTTTTTTTTTTTTTCCCTTCATGCTGGGAGAAGCTAGCAGCAGCTCCAGGTAATCAGACTTATCTTCTCAGTGAGCCCCAAAGAGACTATCTTTCCCCAATTCTTTTAATCAAAAGTGCTGCCACCAAGTTCCAATACCTCGATTCTCCTTCCTTGATTCACTTACCTAACAGTAAGCCAGTGCCTTGGTGGAGGAGACCTGGTGTTAATCTAATCTGGAATGAGGTGAATAAGGGATTTAACTTGGAAACTGGGGTGCTGCTGAGAGTCTGGGTGAATGACTGCAGAGTAGACACTGATATCCTTATTGGAAAGAAATAGAGAAAGAGGAATTGGGGGCTTAGAATCAACAGGTTATAAATGCAGACCAGGAGACAGTATATGAAACATCTGCATGCACAAGGAACAGCAAAGCTCTCTCTTGTGAAGTACAGAGTTAAAATAAGAGTGAAGAGGGTTTAAATAATTGCAGAGAAATCTGTAAAATCCTCTACTTTCATGGGGTATCAAGGATTGAGTTACATCTACAGGTAACTTTGTACCTGGGAGGAAAAGGTAAAAGAAAAAAGGAAAAATTGTGTATTTTACACCTCACTGGCAGTCCTCAAGACAAACTTGCCAGATGTGTGTGTGTGTGTGTGTGTGTGTGTGTGTGTGTGTATTTTAATCATTTTGTAGGTGAAAACAGTTCAGGAAAGCAAAATTCCTAAGTTCCATCACTATTAAATGTAGATCTAGAATTTGAAGCTAGATTTAGTTGACTCTAACGCCTAAGGAAAGACCCTTCTAATATCCAGGTCTTACTAAACTCACAATTAGAAAAGTTTAGCTAAAGAATTTAAGTGTCTTTGAAATGTAGAGATTTCCAAACCATAAGTATGTTCTCAACCAGAAGTCACCAGAAAAAAATGCATCAGATGTTGATACATTCAATCAGGTTATGAAGAAATGTATAAGGAAGAAAAGTTAATCATCTGTAGTCAAAGGTGAAAGGGATTACTAGTTCACAGCTAATGACATTTGTAAAAATCAACATATTTCTTTAAAGATGTAGAAAAATTTAAGTATTTTTCAAACAGAATTAATAAGGGAGAGAGATGGAATTAACTCTGCCTCAAAATGCAGAAAATTGGGATTGAGAACTTCAATGTCTGGAAGCTGAACTCTCCGGGAAATGCCAGGGAATCTAAGTATTTAGATCTTGACTCCTGCTGCCTGAATCTGTATTATCTTACCCACGCCCCAGCTTTGTGCGTGTGTGTGTGAGTGCGTTTTTGTGGCCAATGTGAAGGAATATTTGAAATGTGAAAAATAACCCTGTTTTCTATCCCTGATGGTGTTACCATATGGCTTTAGCATTTGGTTCCATCCTTTTCACCCTCCTACTATTTATTTATTTTAATCACTACTCGTGATTAGTAAAAAGAAGGGCTCTGAGAGTCTATTCCTGGCTACATTCTCCCTCACAGTTTGGCCTCGGATCTTTCCATTTCCCTTTGTTGCAGAGACTACTATCTTTAAATGAGCATAATGTTAACTCACCAGTTGAATGAAGTCCTTAAAAATGATAGTTTCTGATATTTTAAGAAAGTTTCTATTATCTGTGGATTTTTTTCTCCCTAAGTTCCAAAACCATCTGTGCCTTCTCATTTATGACCAAGACATTTTTGAGCTTCAGATTTGCTTAGAGCTGACAAAACATAACATCTGGATTTCCATTCAAGGAGGAAGGCTCATTTGAAAGCTTTTTAATGCCCCTGGATCACAATGAGATCAAAATGAAGAACTTTTCTTTTTTTTATGAGTTGAGTGCAAATGAATTAGAAATATGTGGAGTAAATTTTCCTTAAAACCTCAAAGGAAATTTAAATATTAAGGAAAAGTGCTTTGCAAACTGCTTCCCGGCTTCTGTCAAAGTCAGAACACTTGATAAAAGAAAAGGGGAGTGGGGGGTTAGTAATATCTACAGAGTCCAATGCACCCAGATTTTCTTCTCTAATGTATAAAGGATAGCTTGATCTTTCAATACAAGAGAATATAACCAAAGACATCCAAGTTTTATATCTAATAATACTTAAGAGTTCCTCCAATCTTGTTTTTTTATTGCTATTTATTTTGTTTTAAACAAAAATGCACAATAGCCCAGAATATGAGTGGATAACATAATTGTATATGTGGTACGAAATCTCCTCCATGTGCTTTATTTCAGGGACGGGAGAAACTGATCAATATTTAATTGTTTCAAATGTGTCAGTACCTAAGTCTTTTTATTTCCACTCTATTGTGCTTTTAAAAAGTTTTTCTATTTAATGAAAATAACACTCCCCCACCCTCCACATGGACATATATTAGTCATTTAAACACTCATCTCATAGCCAATATTGTCAAAACAACATGCAAGGTTTTCTCTGTGTGTGCATGTGTGCGCATGTGCACAAGATATATAAAAATTGAGTGGCTAATACCTGAACCCACTACATCCATTCCTGAGACCCCTGGACACATAGATGGGGCAATTCTTCAATCATTTGCAGGGAAATCTCCACTGTGACCACGGACCTGAGAGAATCTCTGCGCACAACAGCCCTGAAGAGAGGCGACTGAGGGGAGCGATCATCGGTGCTGGAACTGCAATTTTCTCAATTTCCTGAGTTGGAAGCAGCTTAAAATGATCCTTTGAGGTAGCCACAGTCTGGCAGTGATGAGGAGTAATTCTCCCCTTCCGCCCTTTCCTCAGAAAGCCTTGATCTACTCTTATCCTGAGGGTAACCAATGTCATGACATGTCTGCAGCCTTCCTTATCACCACTGCTAATAACAGATTCCCGCCTGAAGACAGCACCAGGAGCACCATTTTAAATAGTCTCTTCTGGTACAAAATGATTTTGTGAAGCAGAATCCGTCAACGAGGCAATACTCACAAAAATGCCAACGATAACTCCAGAAGTCACTTGACAACATTAAGATAAAACCATGCTGACAACTCTCTTTTTATTCCCCTCCACCACATCTTGCATTTAAACATAAGACCTTCAGAGACATCTTTGTACTACCAGTCTCTCAGGAATGATGCTGAAGGGTGCAGTGGTTCATCTGAGTGCAAATAAAAAAAAAAAAAAAAAAAAAAATTCCAGCGTCACAATTGTTCTCTGAGAGAACTGGCAAGTCGGGGTTGGAAGACGGTCAATCAAAATAAATGCCCCCAAATTGAGAGAAATAAGACAGAAGCACATAAAATGTTTTTTTGTAAGGAAGAAAACTAATATTTAAATGTTGTAGCAAAAGATCCAAGTAGGCTCCTTCACCCTCTGCATCACCTGAGGGAAATCTGTGATGCAGACATTGACAGCCTGTGCCCGCCCCTCATAGAAAGTACTGAAAGAAGAGTACAGACGAGTTCCTCTCAAAGGAAACCCCACACAGGGAATTCTGCTTCAGGGAGAAGTGAGACGTAAGACGTAAGAACAAGAGAAGAATGCTTACATGGTGTCTTAAGACACCAGAGACATGAAAAATACCCCACCCGATGGGTTTTAGCAAAACTCATAATTTTCACACATTTGCTGAGAACAGGTGTTAGGTTATAATGACAACAAAAACATCAACAACTGTGAAACATTTGTAACCAGTTACAGTGCAATGATTGATCTTAACACTTTTCTTAAGGCCTCTGAAACAACCTGGGTCCTTTCTTTTGCTAGCAGTATGATCATTAAAGGGAATGCTATGTGTTTTTATTTACATTTTATATAACTTCTCTGGAACTCAGTTCTTCATGACAAGGAAGCTGTGCTTTACACACTATCTATGCCATATTCTAGAGGTTTCTGATTTTCCAATTCCACCCTGAAACTGTATTATCCCTGGTGAAAAAACACGGGAAAACAAAAATCCATGCCTTTGTTGTTAAGGTAACTGGCATGCCTCACAATGAATGTTCCTGTGGAAAAGTGCTTTTCCATGATTTGCTTCAGTTTCCTATCTTTAATGTTACACAATGATCATCTATAAATTTTTCATTTATGAACTGTCAAATACCGTGTCTGCAATTGATCACTTACCAATGACAAAATGAATAAATGATCAATGAGTATCAACGGGAACAATGAAATAATTCCTAAAAATAGTCCACACACTGTCCTTTGCTGCCCCTCTAGAATAGTGAAGACATTTAATAATATAATGTTACTGCTACAGGCAGCTCTTATTCAAATTATGGAATGAAGTATGTTACTATTGCAATACTGGAATTTGAAAACGAAAACTAGAATGATTTCAAAACCTACATAAACATAAGTTTCTCATTTACTTACGCCATCAACGAGCAGCCGTTTACTGAAAGAAGCATGAATTAGAAGAATGCACTATGTGAAGAAAGTACAATCTAAACTCACAGAGTAACAGGCGAGACAGACTTCTCTCTAACTGGCCACTAATGATGACAGCCACTCACTCAACACTTGATTGGTCACCTGATCTAACAAACAGAATAACACTCTAAGGGAGATATTATTATGAGCCTTAATTTACAGCTGGGAAAACAGAGGCATGTATCAATTGAACAGCTTACTCAAGGTAGTACACACAGGAATGATGAGAGATAGGAGTGGAATAAAAACTGTCTCCAGAACTCACAATCACCACACCTTCATGCCTTGATGACAGAAATCCAAAACATGCCTTTCCTTAATACACTGGGCGAAACCAGAGAAAATATAGAGATGGCCAAATATCTTCATGCAGCTGCCTCCACTTTGCAGTTACAGAGCCTCTTTCAGGCATCTAATTTAAAAATATATAATTTCTTGTGCAATGTGTCCCGTTAGTGGCTGAGTTGTGCATAGTTACAGGAGGGGTCTTGGCAGGGCAAGTCCGCATAGATTGTCTGGGGCTGAGACATAATTACATGATGTAAAACTCAAGCTGCTCTCCCTGCATTGGATTCTCTCCTCCAGATACGCTGGTAATCAACTTAGCAGCTGCGGCGATTATTTGACATCTTTTTTTTTTTTTTTTCAATACCTCAAAGAAGAATTGTACTTTTTGCAAGATTCATTCCTGTCATCTAAATTTTTTTTTAAAAGTCTTGAAGTGTCTGCTCTAGTTTGAGACCTTAATGGTAATCAAATACAATTGACTGTGGTTTCTCTCTTGAGAATACCCATTTTAACACTTTAAAAAGATTGTAGGCGAAGCATGATCTTGGGTACAAGATCGACTTTTGGCTTCTCAATGTGTTTTTTCATTCATCCTGCATAAAGAGAAAAAAGAAAAAAAACAACAAAAGGCACTATTTTCATGAGGCATTAAGTTGCCAATTGCAAAGCACTGATCAATAAGGATTCTATCTCATATGCATTCAGCCAGTGCCAAGTGCTTGTAACTCTTCCATGAAGCCCTCCTTGATTATTCCTCTCTAACCAGGAGAGACTATCATCACCTCATATTTATTTCCTATATAATGGCCTTTTATAATGCTCTATTATCAAGTATCTGTCTTTCCTAAAAGACTGTGAACTTCTTGGAGCCTGCTGATGTCTTCTTTTAAAAAAAAAAATCCTTATATTTCTTAATTCTACTAGAGCCTGGCAAGGTATTACAGCTTAAAAGAAAAAAAAAATTTTTGTTTAAATAAAGAATAGAAACAAGCATTCCGTAGACACAGTCTTAATAAAATGTCTCCATTTTTTTACTGTGAAACATTCTCCTGAAATTTTACATTCCTGCTTTGTTGGAGTTTTGAAAGAAAAGCAGAATTAGGGGGAAAAAAACAAAACAAAAAGAAAAGTAATAAAAATAAATATTTATTGACTGAAATCTACCTGTGGGATATTCTGCAACGTGTTTTTCAAGGACTATTTTCTATACCCTCCCAAAATCTCCCGAAAGGTCAGTCAGCTCAGCAGCTGTGGGACTGGATGCCTTATTCTCTCACTCTCGACCATTACACCCTCTCCCGCCCTGGGAGATGCCGACATTTGTTGTCTATACCCAGTAGAGAAGCTTGAAATGGCATTAAGGTAAGGATTACTAAAGAAGAACTTAAGACACTGATGGTGTGGAAAAGGACAGTTGTGATGGGACCCCAAAACTAGACATCAGATCCACAAGATGGGAGTAGAACTGAACAGTAAGTCTCTACTGGCTGCTACAAATCTTCACTTTCCAACTTACGCTCCAAGTTCTGCACCAGCCCCTGACAAAAAGCCAAATGAGACACAGTATAAGCCCTGAAGGGTCTTAGAGTTTAGTAGATTTTTTACTCCAGAGAGCCACAATACAATAAGCTATCCATGTGCTATGTACGGCTATTTAATTTAAATGGTAATTAAAATCAAATAAAACTAAAATTTCTGTTCCGCTCTCTCACCACCTTACAAATGTTCAAAGCTGGACGTCACCGTTTAGGGTAGAGCAAATATAAAATAATTACTGCATTGAAGAAAGTGTTATTGTACAGTGTTGCTCTAAAGAACTATATTTAAGAGAAAGAGCTCTTAAGGAGGCAAACTCCAGTCATGCCTTTTTGGGCAGTATGCCGAACTTCTCAATCTCTCAGTCTCTATTTGCAAAATGAATATAATTATGATACCATATTTATTTGGTTATAAGCTGCTATTGATTCTAAGCTGAACCTCAATTTCTCAGGAGGTTTTTGTAAAAATACTAAAAAAAAAAAAAAGATTCCTTTACAAAGCCACCTAAAATCAAAGCTGCACCAGACTTTCAGGGACATTAAAATGACACACACACATACAAAAGAGAAGCTTAGAATTGAATAAATATGCATCGGCTTTTGAGCATCATTGTAAGAATTATTGTAGCATCTACATAGTCTATTTTCAACAGAGTAAATTTTAAAATTACTCTCACAGATATGATCACTAACTAGAAATTAGACCTTGAAAATCATGTAATTTTGCTTCTGATATAAATCCTGAAAGACCAGGATCCTCTCTCCAAATTATAAATTGTAACACTTAATTCAATAAGAAATTACAAACAAAAATCATATTCACATGAGTGGGAGTCAACAACACAATTCAGGTCCAACACTGGTGCGCCCATCATGTGCTTGATGATGCAAATAGGGATCTTTTGGAATTTTTATAATACATGTCATGATATAATTGATATAATAAAACTTCATTGTTACATAAAGTCAAACATAATAAATAGTAAGAGAAGAAAAGCAAACTAGAAAGAGATACTATTCAAGTTATTTACAAAAATGAGAGTTACTTCCATTTGGCTCATCTGTAACAGATAAGTGAATGAAGACTTTGCCATCTGTATCTTTTCAAATGTACTTGTCAGCCAGTGAGCTGGTTTGTCCAGCACATGAACATTAGGTTGCATTTGCATGACTGTCATAGATACTCCTTGATGGTAGTCATTGAAAGATGTAGAGTATCAGAGGGTCCTTCATGGTAAATAAAAAATTCCATGGACCCACTCTGCATTGATCTTAGAAAAATTTCATTGGGTAAATGTTGATTATCATAGAATGAGTTAATAAAATTCACCTACAGATATATATTTGTAAGTAATGATTAACTAAGATAATTCATTTCAAAGTATTTTGTTACTCCGAAGACCACAAATCTACATTATTCATTCAGACTGTAATTGTTTTTCATAGACTATTACTTAGGTACTACTTTAAAGCTGATGATCAGCCTTTTCATATGCATAAAAGTGGAAATAGGAATCATTGCATGTCTATCCTACTCTTGGACTTTAAGCTCATAGTATATATGAATACACCTAGATGGCGGGGAAAACGTAACAAAATGATTGAGTTAAAAGTTAAGTTTGATTCCCTACTTTCTAGCTATGCCAGTGTGAATATACATTATTCAGTCTTGCAGAGGTTCAGTTTCTACTGGAATAATTCCACCTACCTCAGTATATTTTGGTAAGGGTATGAAGTAGCTAATACATCACACCTCACATAACACTTCACTGTTATACTAAAATCATGAAAAATGGTAACATAATGTGAACCCTTATATAAGTAGCATTATTTCTTATTTGTAGATCAGGAACCTGAGAATCATAGAGATAAAAAAGCATTCCAAGCTCAACGCTGTCAAAATGATACCTAGTAAATAAGACCATTTATACCCTTGTCTATCCAATACTTCCTATTATTTTGAAAATAAATACTAATGTGTCTATGAAGCAGTAATAAACACATTTTAACAAAAATGCTGAGAAATTGTTACTTCCACATATTAATAGATTAAAAAGCAAAAATATTATGGGAAAATGTCTAGATCCACCGACTGGAAGTTTCCATGTCTGTACTGACTTGCAGATATATACAAGCATTCCCACAGCACCTAAGCTTGGGTGTTATCATCTCCAAGTTAATATTCCTAAAAGTAAACTGCTAACCTCACTATCTACCAACCTCTACCACTTGGTCTTACATTATTGTTTAGAATGTCTAAAAATTCCATCCTACCAGTTGCTCAAGATTAAAACTTGGAATTAAACTTGACTGCTCTCTTTCTCTTACACTCCATACTCAATTATTCAGAAAATTTGATGAATGCTACCATCAAAATATGTCAGGAATCCAATCACTCCCATTTCCTAACTTATGTTCCTAACTCCCCACTTCTCATTAGTATGTTATCAGTACAGAAACCAGAATGCTTATCTCATCACTTTAAAAGGAAAATCCAAAGCACTCAGAATAATCTGAGGCCCTCCATCACCGGAATCATCTTCCTTTATGACTCTCTAGACTCACATCTTAGGACTGACCTCCTGTTCACCTTACTCTGACTACACTGGTCTACTCCATGTTCTATCAACGATGGAAGCATGCTCCTACTTCACTAGTTGTTTCCTCTGCCTTGAATACCCTTTCCTAGTTATCCAGTTAGGTCAAAACTGCACCTTAGTCTTTGTTCAAACTAAGCCTTTTGCTTGCCATTGTATTTAAAATTGCAATCACTTCTACCCATAGGTGCAGGCTTTATTTTTCCTCTTGGTTTTATTTTTCTCCATAGTATATGCATCGCCATCGGAGGGGTAAAGTAGGGTAGGATAGGGGAAGGTATTTATTCTCTGTTCCTTACTAATATTTAATCTCCATTAGTGCTGAAATATGTTTCCACTTTTCTAATTTCTTTATCCACATATACAGAATAATGGCTCAAACATTTTAAGTGTTGAATAAGTATTTGTTGAATAAGCGAATGAAAACACAAGGGATAAAGGCATTTCAATAGTCCAATACTTATATTCTCCCTATTTTTTCCTCTTTTTTTAAGAGCACGGATTGCTTTCTATTTTAAATGCCATGTTTCCTTACATGATAGATTTTATTTTTGACTTTCCATCACCATGCCTATAATATTCATTTCTGTTTCCTTGTTTTGATTTTAGGAGCCCTGCTTTTGGCAAGCATTGAAAGAATCTAAAAATGTCCACTGCTTGAAAACAAACATTTAATGATAAATGTAGTAATGATAAATGTAGGCAACTATTAGTTTACTAATAGCAAAAGTAATGGCAGCAGAACGATCACTCATTCAGAGCCTTTTATGAGCAATGGAATATGATTTGATTCTTATTTCTATTGGCTTATTTATCTCTCAGGAAAACCCTATGAAATAGCTGTAATTAAGAGAGATGGAAATTAAGATTCAACATTATCAGATAATTGACTCCAGGTCACAGACCTGGAAAGTGCAAAGTTGGAAAGTTAATGCTAACAGGTAACCACATAATCCCCATATCTTTATCTCTAAACATGAAAGAATAATATATTGAAAATAATTACATGTGTTCAATACATTCCTGATAATACAATTAACTATCATCTATCTGGATTGAATATAATCAGAATTAGTTTTCCTATTTACTAAACCAGAATTTTAAAAAAATTGCAGCTCTCGAGTAAACTCCCTTTTTTGAGCTAGCAATACCTTATTTTTTGTGTTTTTTTTTTTTTCTCTTTTCTTGATAAAGATCTTGTAAGATAAGCAAGTGACTCTTTACACAGCCCGACTTTCTTTCTGCAGAATGGTCTTGCTGCCTTGAAAAGGACTCATAATCACTCTGTTACCTTTCCTTAGATATGTTTGCAGGACTCCTTGGGGAGGCTTTGAAATTCTGACACTCCGTGTAAGTGCAGTGTGTTTGCCAAAAACACATTCTTTGTTGGGGAGTCTGAGGATTTTTTTCTATTTACTTATGGACTCAGCATGGTTTAGAGCCTCCCAGAGTGAGGAAATGGAAAAGGAAAATGGCAAAAACAAAATCGAAACCAGCGAGTTGGTAAAAAATAACTTTAGTTTGTACAAAAGGGTACAGAGAAACTTTAAGAAGGGAAAATCCTTAAGAATTAATCAAAGTGGCATAAGTGGAAATGATACTTCTTGAACTACTGTGTGCAGACCTTGTATAAAGTGCCTTGGTAAGACCTGCATCATGTCTCTGCAACAAATCACTGATGTGATGCTATCCCACATTTTTTCTAGAGGGGGACATGGATGCTGATGGATTTGAATACTTATTCAAATTTAACTGCCTAAATATCTTTTCATTTTTAATTCCCAAGCCTCCGGACTCAAGTACAGGAATGAAAGTCAGGAGAAGACTAAAGGTAAGGATCTATCTACTACAATGTGGTTTACTCTTTCTCCTTTTTTTTTTTTTTAATACTTAGATTTTTTGACCCTTTATGCCTTTCTCTCCTAGTAATATTACTTATAGGCTTCTGGAGGAAAAGAAGGCCTCGTAAAATGATTTCTGGTAAGATCTCCCTCTTGCTGGTCGAGTAGGTATTGTTTAATAATGACAATGTTCCCATGATATCTCAATTTATCACATGTATCCCAGATAGAGTAACAGGTGCCAGATTTATCATTTCACAGAGAATCTTAAACAGAGAAAATCTGTGAAACAACCTACGTCCAACCCTGCACACTTTGGAGGCACAGGACAATGACGGCTGTGAGGAGTGAACTCTGGGGTTGCCCCAAAGTTATGTCTGAGTGAGGGTTTCAAGACTATAGGACCAAGAGGAGGACTCAGTGAGAGAGAGACCAGTAACCTCTTTGAACTAAGGGGATGGACTTGGGGCCTGGGGAGTATGCTGCAGGAATGACAATTATGATCCAATATGATGCGCTACCTTTGTATCTGGTCAATCCAAGAAGGATCAAATAGTTAAACAAGTTTCCTTCCCAACACCACTCCTGTGGATGAAGTCCCCTGGCCAAACAACCTTCCTTATTAAGTTTCTGATTAACCTTGAATAGTGGTTTATAGTCCCTGACAGCACACGGGTTTATCAAACAAGCTAATAACATCCTCCCTCAGAAACTGGAGGTTACCACACTCTTTACTACAAAGCCTGCCTCCCACAGCCTTCATTGTTCACCCCGCGTTGCCACTTCCACGAGACTGTTAATGGCATAATGCGTCCTCTTTTCTGAGGCTGTGAGTATGCATGACTAATGATACATGTATGTGACACGGTCAAACTCATTTGGACAGCATTGGGTCACTTATGTTTGGTTATCCCCATAACTCAGGAACTTGAGGGTGGCAATTCCTCCCTCATCAATGGAGTAAATAAAATATGACTGACTTCAAGAGAGGTCAAGATGAGAAAGGTTTGCAGATAACAGTACTAGAGAGAAAGAAAGCAATAGAGATGTGAAGAGCATTTTCTCACATCTCCATTTTATTATATATCTGATTAGGAATGTGTGAGAAGTAGCTACTTGAGGATAGGGAAAAGAATCGTGTAACCAGGAAGGAAAAACTGCATACTTGACAGAAAATCAGATAGAGTACTTAGAAAACTCAGCAGTATTTCAGTGGTGGGATAAAGTTACATGTAGAGGAATCAAATGTGAAAGTACATATAGTTTCAAAGCAACTTCAGAAGTATCCATCTCTAAGTATGTTATGTTCCAAACAAAGATCAAGAATATCTGTAGATAAACAAAATAACCAGCGACAACAAACTTAAACATCAGTGAATGTCATTCCATTATGAAACGACTGGGTAAGCAAAGAATCAAGAAAACCAGACCCCTATGAAAAAAAAAAAAAAAATCAATCAATAGAAACAAGATTGAGAAATTATCCAGATAACAGAATTACTAAATAAGGACATTAAAACTATTAATGTGTATATATGTTTAACAAGAAAGTAGAAATACTAAACATGTTAAGGAAAGACAGGGATAAAATAAAAAATAAGGAAATTCTGGCTGTGAAAACTACAATGTTTGACATGAAAAACACTTGTTCTGACATCCAAGTGTTAGGGACAGATAAGGAACTAAATAAAAATCACTGGAACTAGGTCAATGGTGCCAAACAAAGAGCCTAATGCAAACTGGAAACCATCTAACTTCCGGTAACCACCAACCAGGCAACGTGGCTCTGTGGGTTGAACTAACTTCCAAGTAAACTAACTCCTTATGCTATCTGGCTCCTCCCCATTCCCATGCAACTATCACCCGGGTCTTCAAAATATCTTTATAAAGACAATGAAAGTTCAGCATTTAACCCCCGGAAGACCCTCCACACCTCCCAGGAGGACTGCTGCCTACTGCCTGGATATGCCTCTCCTTCATGAATGAACCCCTTAAAACCTTCGCCAAGACCCCTCTGAGCAGATGCTGGCATTTTCTGGCCCTGCCCGCTTTTATTTCTCCCTTCACACAAGCTTTCTTTCCCTTTTTACTAGTAAACTTAGGAATGCTGCTGCCAGCCCACACGTCTTCTGAATTCCTTTTTAAGTGCATCAAGAACCCAGGATTCTGGACTCCAAAACAAAAATAGATGCTTCAGAATAGACTGGTGAACCTGAAGACATAATAAAATACCAGAAAATAAATTCAGCCAAAAAAAAAAAAAAAAAAGCAAAAAGCTGGGGAAAAGTAAATATATCATCAGTGGATTGGAGACAATAGAAATATACCATAGAAAGGTAAGGTCGTATGCTATACATAAAGTTATATAATATTACTTAAGTTACAAGTTAAATATGTGTAATAAGAAAGGATGGAAACTTGTCAAAGAACATCAGACCAAACTGATGGGGCTCCCATTCTGGGAAAATGTGAGCATCAAAATAAATCATAATTATATTAGATTATAACCTATTAAATAAACTAGAACCTCATGAGTTCACAAAAATTAGAGGAGAAAACTCTTCATTTACTGTGTCCCTAAAGTTGGTACTTTCCTGACATAGAACGTAGACTATTTTTATCAATTATACACATGGATGGTGTCCTGTTTCACTTTCTATTATACATTGTTAAATCAGTTCCAGTATAACGAAATGTTCATTAAAGTTCACAGAGAGCATACTTGAAGGGATGGCACAAAATTTTACTCATCTGTATTGGAATTTACCTTGTTAACGATTTGATTCAGAAATACAATTTGATTTTTCACTTGCTTATCCATTTCTCAATATTTTTGGAACCATCATGAAATTTTCTCTACATATTATGTCGTTTTTAGATTCAAGTAAAAATAGCATATGCCTTTGATAAACAGACAACTCAGTTGACTCTTTGAACTTTTAAAATTTCACTATGTGCTCAACATTAATACTGAAGTTATCTATATGGGTTTTTTGAATCCAGAAATAATTGCTTATGTGTGAAACCACCTGATGTGTTTTCTCTCTTTCTCATCACATAGACTCAGAAAAGGTCATTCCAGCAGAATATGATAAAACTATGTAGAGCTTTATCATACAGGAACATATAATAAACTTCAGGTATGAATGTCTTAGAAAATATTCAAACAACTATCTGAGGTAGAAATGACAGTTGAATACTGCTCCTTCCTTCCATCCTATTTTCTTTTGATACACCAGTATTTGCTCTAGATTCAAAATGCAAATAACTTAGTCAAGTTTTTATGCTAAATGTCATAGTCCCATCTTTAAAAATCATTTTAATGACATTTTATTGGCTGAATTAGTGTGGATTAATTTTTACAATAAATCCATAAAAACTGCTAATATATAACTAGGTATTCAGACTAACAATAATAATATTAACAAAATAATTCAGAATGGCTTTTGATAGGGATTTTAATAAATACCAACTCTAGGATTTCTTTTACAGACAACTAATTGACATATCTTTGAAAATTATCTTTAGATAATAAGAACATTCACTGATCTCAGAAAAAGATGTGTGGTGATCTTTATTCCATTAGGAAAAGAAATTAACTGGTTTTCCCCCTAGATACATTTCAAGATGAAACTGCAGAAAATAAAGATATAGTATTGTCTAAACCAAGAGGCTGAGCACTTTAGAGTTGAAAATTTATTATAGGTTGCCATCACAAAATAATTGTTACTATATGATTGAAAAAGGAAGAACATTTATAATTTCTGTATTTTGGTTTTAGACTGTAAAATAACTTTATTCCCTACCCCAGCATGCACACGCTGCGCGTGCATACACATACATACATACACACACACACACACACACACACACACACACATTCAGAGCTTTAAGGTTTTTTTCTTAACAGATTGAGCAAACAAGTTAACTTAGTCATAATCTCCAATATGATCCTAGAATAAAAGTATCAAACACTTCCAGATGAAATCACCATTGATCTCTGATAAACCTTACCTTGTTCCTAGAAATACAAACCTTCTAAGTCAAAAAAATGATTTATTTCGCTATTATCTAGTTAATGTTATCAAAATTTACCATCATGGTCAAAGAGAGCAACAACTAATACAAAAAGTCTCAGGTTGGTCTTCAAGTTAATTTCAAAAGGGATTAAATCTTAAAAAAAGAAAATATTGAAATACCAAACTCTATAGTATAAATGAAGATAAAAAATACGCAAACTCTAACTTTAAAAAGGTACTTGTCACTTATTTAATAATATAGAAAATCATCCAAGTTGTAAATAGTACGCTGGCTTCTGAGATGTAGCAAATACTTGGCTTATTTTACTAATAGTACCATACATTTCTAAAAACTACATACATTTAGAAACCTGAATCACCATTAGGATTACGATACACATGTGTAAATTTGTATCCACTTAGAGGAGGAGTCCCACTCTGACTGCCCCAATGAATAATGGAAGAGGGACACAGACCGAGACAGAAGGCCTGAGTACAATAGGTGGGAAACTTACTTTAACATGGAATTGTAGAAGGGTATTTTATTTGCTTATAGTCCTAAGATGATGACTTGCATAATGAAGATGGAATCATCCAGATGAACTCTCTGCAGACAAGATTACCAAGCCAGCATATCACGGACACCACGGAGTGTTAAGAATGTGTAACATCTGAGCACGAAACTCTGTATGTGTATGTACATTTGTATGTACGTGTGTTGTCTGCACATCTATGTATCTATATATGGGCTCAACCTGGAGTGAGGTTAGGTAGGACACATTAATTTTTTGCATAAACAAAACAGATCATGCTCAGGAACATCAGGGGACCTGCCTGTATCAGAAGATGATTAGGGGTGAGAACACAATTACTTGGGTAGAGAACTAATTTTCGGATGACCTTATTTGACCTAATTGATGTTAATATCTCCATTTCTGTTCAGAGTTTTTATAATTCCTACATTTTCTAAAATATCCTATCCATTTTTGTTGGAGTTAATCAGTTTTCATTGGACATATTTTCCCTCACCAGCCTGTCTAGAGGCCCCAGCATCTCCACCGCTCCAAGCGTTCTCCTGTTACTCCACTTCATTTTGTTCACAGAACTCATTACTGTGTAAAAATACCTCAAATATATGTCTTCTCTGCTTGAATGACCTGCCCTCACCTAGTATTTAGGCTTTTTTGAGAGCAAGAATTTTTACCATTTTATTGAATAAATGGTCTATAGCCACAAATGCATGTTTACTCGATGATATCACCCAGAATTTAGGACACTTTTTCTCACAAAGCAATCTTTCCCGAATATAACCAAAAACATTTTTTGAGACCAAATGTGCCTGAATGTGTGATGACCATGTCTATTTCACTCCATGGTGACCTAACTGTGACGTGGGGTGCATGGCAAGGTTCAAAATGATCGTCTAATTCCTTCTCAATGAGACACTGCGAAGAAGCATTAGCCAGAGTGGTTGAGAAATGAAATCAATGCCTAAATCTTCGAATGAATACATTGTTTCTACTCTGGTCTGATCTTCTGTCTTCTTTCTAATGTCTCTCAAATATGCTGCTTCCGTATGCCCTGGAACTGGTCTCTTCCTTTCTCCTTGCTGGTGTTACATGTGCCCAATTTAACAATTGAAATAGCCTTCAAGTTTCAAATATTTATCAATTGATTGGTCACCCAAGTTTGTTCTATCAATATACTTTGCCACCTGCTTCCATGGATTCTTTCTAACCTGGTGATTTTTCAACCCTACTTGAACATTCAAATCAACTGGGGAGCTTTTAAAACTAATATTTCCTGAGCCCCATCTCAGACCATGAAATCTTAGGATCTATATGGGTGGGACGCCACTATGTCTTTTTAGGGTCCCTAGGCAATGACAATGCACAGCGAGAACTTGGACCTACAGCTTTAACTTGACTGCAATGCTCAGCATTTCCTTTCTCTCTGTGTGTCATGCTGCAATGACCATAATGTTTATTCTCTACTCCTCTGGTACCAGTAGCCGTTTCCTAGGCAAATCCCAGTCAATAAAGAGTGCCCTGCTGCGAAGAAACAGATACCATGACATGTCCTCTATGTAGCATGTAGCTGTACTTCTGTCCAGGTGTCTTGTTTACTAACAGTTTACTATTATAAGCCATACATTCATATATAAGCCTGGATCACTCAGAAACGCTGTACTTCAGAAAAGACCTACTTCACTCTCTTTCAGGCAAGTCATGGGGAGAAAAAATTCACTTCCAAAAATGTTCTACAGATAAATTCTTGAAAGAGGCTTAAGTAGGGATGTTTCATTACCACTGGAGTGAATCCTGATACACACCTTAATGGGTAGAGACTCTGTCTTTGCAATCAGCAGTATAATGCCTCATATTTTCTACTAAAATACAATTTCTGTAATAGGGACATTCTTGTGATAATCTTTTGTGATTAGAGGAGACAGACAGGTATTTTTAAGAGTACTAATATTGCCAACTTAAAAAGTATACATGAGATGTACTTGAAAATGTGGCAATTTTTAAAAAAGTGACTGAAGAGAATGTTTTAAAAGACACTAATAGAAAACTATTATAACAATAAAGTTCACCTGACTACCCCCCAGGTCCAATTTCCTTCCCTGGTGACAGTCTAGGAAAGTTGACTGTTTTTAATTTTTTTTTTCCTTATGCATTTGTAAGTATACACAAACATATTTTGCTCAAAGATTATTTTCTTTCTTTCTTTCTTGACTCTTCATTTACTCTGTGTGATTTCTTCACTCGGGTGCCAAGATGTTGAGAAGTCTTTTGCCTCTATACCCTGTAGAGCTCATCATTAAAGTATTAAAAATGCCAAAAGTCCACAAAAAGAGCATACCTTGAGATGCATGCGATACCAAAGAGAAACTGAAAAGTCTGTAAGTACTTTCCTTCAGTAAAGACTAAGTCATTTTCATGGGACACAGACTGCCGAGGCATTGAGAGGACAGACGTCAATTGTGAGGATGGAAAATAACTTCAAGGAAAGTTCTTTGAAGCTAAAACTAAAATATCACACTGATCGTCCCAATTTTTTGTGTGTTCTCAAGATTTTCTGAGCAAAAATCACACCCTGCTGTCTCTGTATTACTCTGGAGGGGGGAAGATGAAGATCTAAACTATTATGTGGAGACAGGAGGTGTGGAAGGAGTATAATATTCTTCATGGCAGCAACACCAATAAGTGGCAGTTTCTCAGTGTGTGGTCCATGAAACACCTATATATAAATAACATTTGATGTTTGCTTAAAATGTGTATTTCTGGGCTCTAGTCCAGGAATACTGAATCAGAGTATCTGGGGGGGTAAGTCTAGAAATCTTCATTTAAAAAGTATCCCATGATTTCATAGCTCAGTAAAATTAAAAACACTTAAAGCTATGCCTTATAGACCTCTTATTGCAGAAGCACCCCCTCTCCACCCTGGGCTCTTCCACATTGGACCCGCAACTCAGAAAGGACCCGAGGAAACTGGGACTGACATGGCAGAAGCAATTATCGTAAAGCCAAAGCAATGTTATACAGAAGAGGTAGTTCAACCAAAGAAAAGTAGAATTTCTGACCTTAAGAATTTGCTGACAGGAGACAAAGCTACCCAAAAAAGAAGTTATATGAGAAAAAAATCCTGCAACTATAGTGACTTGGGTAATTGTGTTGACTTTTACTTCTACTTTGATTAAAGAAATTGAAACTCTGAATAGTCTTCTAAATTCTAAGATTTTTCATTAAATATCCAAAATGCATGCCTATAATAGAGACTAGATTTTCTCTTTTTGCTCCAGTCCTAGGTCTCAAATCCAAGTTCACGGCTTTCATCGCCTGCTTCTTAGCTGCCTACAAGGACAAGGGGATAGCTATTAGCCTAGATTTGCTAGCCTCTAGTCTAGAAAGGTATTTCGTCCTAGTCTATGTATAAATATACTATACATATATATACATATATATACACACACACTATACACATACTTGGGCTTTCAAGGTTTGCTTTCTATTTTTACATATTTTAATTACTTTCTCAAATTGTGGAAAGATTTCAGAAACCCCATCCCTTTAAATTTTCTACTGTTCTTGTACTCAAAAATACAAGATAGCAGTTACTTCATTCATCCATTCAAAGTCATAAATTGAGGTCAATCTGTATCCTGGGATATTAAAGATATTTAGAACTTGATCCCTGTTCTCACGGACAGCCTAAGAGATGAGACAGATAAATAAATGATCATGTTTCCCAATTTTGGCTTTGGAAAACCACGTATCTATATGTAATCACTATGTAGAATATATCTCGTCCCCTTTACTTGGCAGTAATGATGATTTCAGAATATATGAAAAAGATGAAATTCTACCTACAAAGTCATTCTATGTAAGTTGGATGGAGAGGGAGCACATATTTAAAACTAGCCCAGAGACGGGTAGGCTACAGGTAAGGCAAGAAATCTTATTTTAGCAATGGAGTGGTAAAGGACCTGTAATGATCTTCTCAGTGAACGGAATGTGCTCCTTAAATACTCACTCTCTGACATCCCTTTTCCATTTGATAACTAGATGAACTGTGACACAATCGGATTTAGGGCATGGGTGAGGGCAGGAAGAAGAGCTCTCAACACAGAACAGAAATAGAGCTAGAGCACAGAATTGTCTTACCCCACCAACTAGAGATATGTCATTTGTGAATGAAAGCACCCATCAAAGAATTTTCAGTGTGGAATCCTGGGATGCCTTCGTTTGTCAGTGGGGCTCTTTCTCTTAACTGTGGCAGGAGTCTCAAATGCTAATTGCCACCATAGGTTCCTAGATGTATAACTCTGCACACTATGACATAATCCTGGAGCAAGATAAGGCGATTGGGGAAGACAGATCTCTTCAGCCCTGCTGTGAGAGGAGACATAAGCAAGTCAAAAGCGAACCTGACAACTTTCCTTTTAATTGATTTAAATTAGGAATTCTCCAACTTCCAAACTGTTTTCTAATTAAGTTCGATATGAATGATGGCCCATATTTGTAGGTAGTTGAAAGACGAACTTTCTAAAATAATAGTGATGCAGGAATGCAATCCAGTTTTGTGGAGTAATCCATGCTATTCAGATGCCATCATTCAATATTCTGGGGAGTGGTAATGGTGATTAGCTTACTCTAGGCTTTAAGGAATTTATAAATCCCACTCAAAAAACTTTGCAAATGTTAAGGCTCATCCCGAAAACAATTATAATGCGATTTATTTTTAAACATTTTAAAAATTAATGTGCACAGGAGAAAATATTTTGGATACGGAAAATAGAAAAATAGGGAAAAATAGCATCCATCATATTAGAGTCACTGGCAAAAATGAACATTTTGGTATACTTCTCTCATATTTTTATTTCAACCTGCCCATAACTTTGAGATCACACTAAATATTATATGTATATTAAATATCTTTTCATTAAATACAACATTTCCATATTAAAATTTGTAACTGCTAAATTCTTAAATAGTATCTGTCATATAAAGCATGTCATAATTTATTTTTCTTCTTTCAATCATAAGACCCATTTCCACACATTCAGTATTTTGAATAATGCTATATAATATGTATATTAATGTGAATATTTTAACATACTGTTTTTGACTGCTAAAAATTCTCAGAATTTATTCATAGAAATAAGATTAAGTGTTTACATTTACAAAAATATTTAAGAGCTTGATGACATATTTGTGACATTTTCTGATAAGATTAGCCCAGTTTTTTGCCTTCCCACTAGGGTAAAACTGCCTATTTACTGTAAACATTCTCATATTGAATACTCCAATTCTTATATTTGCTCATTTGTCTCTAACACTGAAGCTGGATTATATTTATTTGATTGTGGAGAGAACAATATATTTCTCTACATACTTTTTGATGCATTTCTTCTCTTGTAAATTGTTTATTCAAATCTTTGTTTTCAACACAAGAAAATAATGTTGCAATTTCTTTATGGTAAAAGTTATGACCAGTTTATGGTAGATCTTCAATTAAAAAATGTACATGATAAATCACCCCTCTGTGGTTCTGCCACTCACAAAAATTCAATGAAATTATCTCCAATTAAACAACAGCAGGGACTCACTCCGACACACACAGACATGTGCTCACTCACTCCCTTAACACCACACGTCCCTACTTCTTGCCTCCTAGGTGGCCTATACAGGATGTTCCTGGGACATTCAGGAAGAGGGGACCCTGCATCTCCTTCCATGGGCAGATGGGACTCTGGGGCATTGAACAAAGAGGCATTATCCTTTGAACTTTTTATCATCTTCCTCCCTGAATTGCTAAACATACACCAGTGTCAAGTAGACAACTTGATGGTGCCATTCAGAGGCTGATTTGCTTTCAGAAGGTGTTGGGATTAGAGAAATTGCTGTGATTTTCTGGACGATGGGAAAAAAAAAAAAAAACTTATGAAGTATTAAAAATAGCTCAGATATGAAACCACTAATTAGGGAAATACGTGTGCTTTATGGTGATATCATCATAGGTAGTAGGTAGGTAGACACAGAAAGATGAAATATATTTTATTTAAAAGGGAGACTACTGAAAATTAAATGATAGCAGTTTTGTACATGTTTCTAGGCACCAAACTCTTCACTGTGGCAATTTCTACAGTGATTTCAATGATATTAGCTTCATTGTGTCTGCTACTGACTACCTGTTAATAAGAATGTTTAAAGTAACAGATCTTCCTTTAGGAGTCAATGCACAGATTTATACTTAGATTATATAAAAGGAGATTTACTCTTGGCCAGTGCGACAGAAAGTGCATTCCTCTATCAAAAAACACTGGTTTTCTTAGCCAATTGAGATGTACTTCTGAAGGAAAAACTGAATTAATCCAGTAAGAAAGCTGTACCTAAAAGCTATATGTTCAAGTTCATATTAAAATATAATAAAGTGAACACATATTAAGAGTCAAATAAACTTGAATAATGAATATAACATGAACTATTAGTAATAATAGTTCCCTGCTAGAAAGCCAATAAATAGAATGCATTTCTCATCCAATTTTTCTCATAAGCCCCTCTCCTACAAATATCATTTCCATGCAGGATTTTTATTGTCATTCTCAACCTTTTGAATTTCGTTTCCTTGATTGTGAAATAAGGTTAATATTTCCTACTGTCTTGGATTTTTGTGAGGATTACAAGAGAAGTAGATGTAAATCAAATAGCACAATGCCTAGCATTTAGTAGGTTGTTCATTTAAATGTATTTCTATAAAGTACCTTTCTCTTAAGCATTATAAATTACATGTAATCCATATTTTTTTTCTCTCACTTAAAGGTGGGGCAAGGAGGACCAATTGTTTTAGTATTTGAGAGAAAGTGGCAAAACCTAAGAAAGACAATCTCCATTTTGAAAGCTTAAAGAAATCAATAGATTCATTTTCCTCAACAATGTCTCTCTTTTAAGAAGGATCGATACAGTGAGATGCAGAAGAGAATCTCTCTTCTGATCACTGATGAAGGGAAACATTAGCTGTGCTTCTTAAATACACACGGTAGTAGAGAGAATAAGGGATGACAGTTAAGGATCCACAGCAAAAGATTAACATGGAATGTTTGAAGGAAATGCAGAGATGCCTATTAAGCATGTGCTACAATTCAAACCTTTGTTCGGTATCTCCATGGCTGGGAATCTGTCAGGATTTGTTCAGCTAATAATTCTAACTTGCTAAAATTTTAACCATCCTTCTTTTGCTGTACTTCAAAGGACTAATGATCTGTTTTTTATTATTTGCTTCCTACATATGAAAAGATTTCACAATGAACATTTCTTATCATTTAACAACAGAAGGGCATTTACTCAACTCTGGTCTTCCATTGTCCACTCTAGTCTCTGTATGTTCTTGCTCTAGAAGACTATGTCTGTCCTGTTTTCTGAGTTAGAGACTTCTTCCAGGAATAAGTAAAGCTCAAGCTTGCTGATATGGAGGAAGTGGAAACGAGGAGGGAATGCCAATTGTCATTTAGGGAGGTACGATGAAATTGTTGAAACAAATGAACACTTACGGAAACATAAGAAATGTAGTTATATTACCATATCAATGCCATTATATTCCTGAGAGATAATAATTATGTTACTATCCATTTTGCAGATGAGGAAACTGAGCCTTAACGAGGTTAGGTAATGTATTTAATGTACAAAACTGGTATGTTCCCAATAAACCCTGGGTTCTCTTTGAAAATAATGGCTGTGAAACATCTTTAATAAGTTTCATGAAAAAACCTGTTAGGTTCCTGGATTTCCATTTAATCAATGAAGGCAATGAAACTTAGAGAAATTAACTTGACTAAACTCATGTTGGCATGAAAGTGAAATAAATGAATTTAATCACAAATCTATAAATTTGATTTCAAATCTATCCCATAATTCTTGATATTATAAGTATCTGTCTTTTACTGGTCATTGAAAGTAATATTACTTTCATTACTTTATAATGAAACATGGTCCTCTCCACAAGTATATTTAGAGACTATCAGCAGAGATACATTTGACAGTAAAAAAAGCTTAGAATCTAAGGTACACAGTGATAATGGTCACTAGATAAGAACCTGGAAGAAATATGAGATGAGGTAGGAGGGGAGAGAATTGAAAACCAGAATGAAAAATGGATAGGTATACAGTCACTCTCTAATGCAGTGGTATTAGCTTAAGATCTGTTTCAGCAATCATGAAGCTACCGTCAGAGAATTACCATTCTAGAACCACCATTCTAAAAGAATGATGTTTTTAATTCAGCCCATAGTGATATAACACATTTAAATATTTTGGGCTCCACCAATGATACAATTTGAATAATATGTATAGTGACTGTTCTGAAATGTACCTGAGACTTAATTTCAAAAAGAAAAAAAAAGTTTGCTGAGAAGCGAATGAAAACAAAAAATAATTGGGATAATTCTTAAGGTGACTGATATTTTTAACTACTTGAAAGAACCTTTACAATAATTTCCTTTTCTACTCCCTTCAATAAAGAAACTACATTTGGAGGGAATTAGTTAGATAAGCCAGAAGGAAAGAGATCATATGATTTTGCTCATATGTGATATATAGAGAAACCGAGCAAAATAAAGTATATCAAACAAAAATAGACTTTTAGTTTATGAAATCAAATTAGTGACTGCAAGAGTGGGGGGATAGGATAAAAGGGATCAATCACAGGGGAGAACTGAAATGATGGTGGTAAGATTAAGGTATTATATACAGACACTGAGTTATAATGAAGCACAATTTAAACCTGTGTGGTGCTATGATGCAATGTTCCTTCAATAAACTTATTGTTTTAAACAAACCACATCTGAAAAAAATTTTACTTGTATAATAACTATGAAAATCACAATGTCCATGATTCTCTAGTTTCAAAAGGGTATCTATGCCACTGGTTGTACTAACTTGGCTATTTTTTTTTTTTTTTTTGAAAGGGTAAGATTTGGGGAGTTACTCAGACCTGTTTGAATTCTGCCTCCTATTTACCTTGCAAACCTTCTGAAATGATTTCTTTATTTGCAGAACGGTTTTACATTTGAGGGATTAGTAGATTAGATAAAATGTATAAAAGGTAGCCTAGTTTCTACCATCTAGCAGATGCCTAGCAACTATTTGTTCCTTTTCCTTAAATAAAATGTTTGCTATTATGCCTAGTGGGTACACATAGTAGGTATTCAAACTCATAGCCCTCCTAAGCCTACCCCAAGTAAACAGATAATAATTGATAGAATTCATTTAAATGGGGAGAGCATATGTTCTGTAGTCTATCTTTGAGTATGATTTTGAATGATATTTATAATAAGGAAAGTTTAGCAAAGACACATGATGGGAAAGAGGAACAGACAAGAACAGAGAAGCAAGAAGAAATAAAAAGTAGAAAAAGAAAGTTCTCTGTAGGCTGGAAATTCAAGGAAAGTATTGTATAGTGAATGGCTGCTTAAGTCATGTGGTTTGGGGCCTATTGCAGTGAGAGATAATTTGAGTGTAAATATAAAGAATATGATTAAGATTTTCTCTGGGTTACTGTATCTCTTAATATTGTCTGAGAGACATAAGATTGCTTTTATTTGCTAGATAATTCTGTATTTCTAGAAATGAAGTTGGCATTATAATATGAACCCCAAATACCTAATATGTAAGAATTAACCCAATATGCAGCTCTATCTTTACAGGTACTGCTTTAATTGTTCTGTGTTGCATTTCCAAAAAGAGATTGAAGCACTTTTGATTTTCTCACATTCTCCCTATTAGCATTACGATAACACTAGAAGATTCTGCATTTTGCCCCCTCACTGTCTCAGCTGTGAACTATAAGAAACCCTAGTCAGAGACTAAACAAAACAAAGATCAGCAAAGATTTATAAATAATGAAAGTTATCATTGTAATTAAAGATCGGCTCAGCCATGAAGGTATTGACTTTAAGTTTAATGAATAAATGAGGCACTATGCTAATATTTAACTTTAATTTTCTGGCAGACAGTAGTTTTTGAAACTTCATTGGAGAAGACTGAATTTGGGACAGATTTATCTCAGGGAATGAAAGATAAAACAATTGAGAGAAGAAAAAAACTACACTGAGGAACAGAAGGCTACGTGATGAAAAGAAAACTACCTGTACCCAAAATACTGATGACCTAGAAATTCATTAGTGTTGTGATTTAGCAAAGGTTTAAGGAGGAAGAAAATATTCACTTGAGTGCTCAGTCTTTTTAAGACATAATGTTACTGATGTTCTTGGGTGAACTTCTTTTCAAGAAAATCATTTAACTAATATTCAAAATATGTGGGTGAGTTTCCTTCCCTGGTCTGGTTTAAATGTCATTAAGGGCAAGAGGAAAGTAACCAAAGAACATAGATGTGGCTGAAACACATAAGCGATTCTGAACTCTGTCCGTGATCACTGTGTTGACTCCACTAAAACAACTGGTGATTCAAACAATCCTCAGAAAGAAAACAAGAACAAGATGACAGTGCCCATGATGAGAGCCATGTGGACTTCCCTACCCAAGACTCCCAACCTGGATAAGCTCTTGAGGACCCGCCCCGCATTTCCACCAGTAGGAGAGACAAGGCATGTTGACTTACACATGAAAGGACACCCTGCCCCCAACCTCATTTAAGTAGGATTCTGAATATTAATGTTCACAATTACAGGAGGTAAATACATTGGAGAGAATTAAGACTCAGAGATATTTGACAAATCACTCAAGGTCACAGAGCTAAATCATCAGGACTAAGGATTAGCATCTAGATTAATCTGACTCCTAATCCACAGTTTTCTACTACTACTACGTTTTGCCTCAAAGCAAAACAATTTGGTCTGGCGAGCTATCAGTTCGACATCTTCCCGTCTCCCTTACAAAAACCTAAATGCTTACTTCACAGTGATCAGGCATCTACCAAATACCTAGATACAAAAACACTCCCAATCAGGTCTCCAATATCCAATCAACAAATATACCTCAGAGAGTTCCTTTAAGACTTGAAAATAAATCACTGGTGTAGAGGAGCAGACGCACACTGTCCACTCAAGACACTGTTCTGGGACGAGGCTGAAGGACATGTCTGCCCTGCACAGGAACTGAACCTCTTCCATGGAGATTAAAGAATCACATTAAAGGTCTCTGACACTGTTGCATGTGACATCTCTAAACGTTTAAGCCAAATTCTGAGACTCTGGTATCTGCTTCACTTGATTATTGCTCTTGGGGCTAATATGAAAGTCATTTCTCTACTTAAGCTTATTTACTTTGGACTTTCCATTTGCACATGGATTTTCTTAAGCTTTGCTGCTGAAATCAACACTTCTGAGAACGATCTGTACTGTAGCACAGACAAAATTATGGAATTTCTGAACCTTCAGGATGGAAGGCCTGAGACTTACTTATAGGGAAAGAAACACCCCTTCTGCTTAACTTTGTCTATCACTGTTTGGTAGGTGAAACTATCAAATACTCCTCTAAGAAGGATTCAAAAATGTTCTGACCAGACTACAGTAATATCATAAAAGCAATAAATATTAACATGCTATTTAACTATACTTCTTTTCCTCCCCTAATATACAGTTCTTTGTGTTCACTTAATTCAGTTTAGTATGGTTTCATTTTTATTCAAAATCTGATCTTCTACTAAGATCTAATTGCACTACGAAGTTCCCTCAAAAACGAGTTGGGGAAGCAGAATTTAGAGAAATGACATTTCACATACAATGTTCTAATTTATGACGACTTTTCTCCTAAGAAAAACACAGTTTGGAAAAGACTGATTTATTACATTGATCCACTTTGAAAATCAGAGATATAAATATGTTATGCTGCGTTATACACACACACATACACATATATATATATATATATATATATCATCACATCAAATCATTCATCAATCATATTGGATTATAGTATGTTCCAGATCATTTTCAGGCACAGAAACACATTTTCTCTACTCTCCCTTAAAATAAGTTTCTAATGAATTATAAAGCTTTATATATCCAGTGTTGCTATGAATGCAAATTTATTTGAAGGGACTACTTAACGCAATGCTGTTACCTGCTACAGCCAGTTGTAAGACATGCTTTTATTGTTCCATTTTTAAACAATGATTTGTGTAAGTTTTGACCAATATTATATTCCGTGTTTTGATTTTATGCAAAAGCAGCTCACCCCTAAGCGCAAGTGTGCAGGAAATGGTGTCTGACACAACTCATGGAGAATTTGAACAGGTTCAGTTAGTGCTGTTTTTCGAACAACTGTTAAATGTCTGATGCTGCAGTTGCTGCTATGAGCCTGGCTGCTTCAGAAACGTTTAAATGTTATTCGTGCAGTGACAAGTTTAGTTATCTATAGTATGCAAATATGAATGCGTACCATCAAAACCACTGCAATGATGCTCCACTTGTATTTCCAGGAATAGAAACATTGTCAGTTTTAGATTAATTTTAATAAAAATTAATGGCGCCTTAAAAAAATCGTTGTTGACAAGCAACGTTTCCAGAATCAAGTATTCTCAGATCAGTGTTTGTAACTGGGAGCGACGTCTGTATATATTTATACCAATAGCTCATTAACTTACTCATATTTTATTTAAAGACAGCTTTCTGCCATGTGGAGATTTTTTTTTTCAAATCTACTGAATACCACTACAGGCAAGACACTATACTAGTCACTTGACATCTTTTCAGTCAAATTCTTCAGTGTGTGGAACAGAAACGACTGCCCTTATTTTGTATTAGAGGAAAGGACAGCAAAGACTGAAGTGTCTCTGCAGGACTTGTGGATGTAAGAGCCGTGGAAAAGAGATTTCAGACCTAACTATTATTTGTTTCTGCTATGTGCCAGGTACTTCATAAGGGATCTATCATTTAATGTCTCCAAAACTGCACACAGGGATAGGCTTTTCATTAAATGGAATTTAACTGGTTCTTTTTTCTATACCAAAATTCATCAGGTCATTCTCAGCATATGATCTTACATTGCATTATGATAATCTGGCAACAGTGAAAATGGGAGAGGGAAAGAATGCCACACAGGTTTTACAGAAATATCTTTTGAATTATTAACATTCATAACTTTTCCAGCTGATCACAACTCAACATTTGAAAACTTTTTATGCTTGGAGTAGTATATTACAAACAGATATTTAGGAAGGTCCCTCTAGGCTCACAAATATGCTTCTGGTGCATTGAAAGCAACTATATTTGCATGTACCCTAAATTTCTCTCATTTAAGTGACAGAAAAATTGTCAAGGCAGATGCAAAGTCAACCATGCACTGGTTGGTGATGATGGCCCGTCAGAAATATGCTCCTTGTTCAGAGATGAAATCCCTGGAAATTTAATTTTTGTTGTTTTGTTTTAGAAAATTTCAAATTGTAAGCCCTCAGCTAAGCATACAAATGTCTTCTGTTCATTCTTAAGTGTGAATTCATGCATCCATCATGGGTGGCTCAGATACTGTCTCCACCAGAGACCCAGTCATGACAATCAGATATCACTTTAAACTTCAATTACTGTCCCAGTGGTGAAAGGCGAGAGCTCCATCCACTTAGCCGTCAATCTTCTTTGCTCTATTCATTCAACTTTATTAAGCACACTGAGAGCTTTATATCTTGTGTTGTTTCCTTTCCTCAATACCAACCACAACCTTCACCGTGCAGACTTCCATGCATATGTCTACGCCCCAGTCTGCAAACATTCTCCATTTAAACCATACATTTTCATGCATGGAAGCCTTTTTTGCTACAATCTCCAGTGCTGACAACCAGAGAATACTGTTGGAATCTTTCAAATGAACGAATGAGCCTGCTACTTGGAAAAAAGGGAATGAGCTGATCCTCTAAAATTTTTAGTATCATGTGGCAAGTAGAATGATGTCTTTTATAAATTGCCTTAAATAACTTTCAAAAATTATTTTTGATTTTGATATCAATATTCTTTCTTCATTCTCTTTTTGGTAGAATTAAGTTAAACAGTCATTACACCTTGGGTAATAATGAACCTGGAATTTGCACATCTTGCAATTCAATGCAGCAAACTGAGATAACAGAAAACATCAATAAAAAAATTTAAAAAGACAAAGATTGTCCTTTAATTCCCCAGAGCTCAAATATTCCTATTTAGAGTAGGCAGTCAATACACCTAGAAGATCCAAAAAGAGAAACTGATAATTATATAGAAAGACAAGATTTCATCATTACCTTTACAATCTGGTTATTCTTACATGTTATGTATTTGGAGTCCATATTATAAATGCCAGCTTCATTTCTACAAATACTGAATTATCTAGCAAATAAAAGCAATTTTATATCTCTCAGACAATATTGAGAGTATAATAACCCAGAGAAAATATTAATCATATTCTTTTTATTTACATTCAAATTTTATCTCTCACAGCAATAGGCCCCAAACCATATGACTTAAACAGCCATTCACTCTACAATACTTCCCTTGAATTTCCAGCCTACAGAGAACTTCCTTTTTCTACTTTTTTCTATTTCTTCCTGCTTCTCTGTTCATGTCTATACCTCTTTCCCATCATGTATCCTTGTTAAAGTTTCCTTACTATAAATATCATTGAAAATCACATTCAAAGGTAGAATTCACTTAAAAGGGGAAAGGAATTAAAAAAAAGAGTAGGAAAAACAAGTTTCAGGTTTCTTCTCTCCTTCTAGAGGAGGAAAAGTGCTGTGTTGTGTGTCCGGAGAAAGTATATATTGAACAAATATTTCTATACAATTCCAGCTTCAAGGTTCCATAAAGACAGTAAAATTTTTTATGGAACTACTACACACTCAGAAAGAACAGATCTAAGTATAAAACCAAGGGATCAAACAGAAAAATAACAAAAATAAAATTTTTTAAAAAGAGAAAAAAAAATCTACTTTCACAAAGCCCAGAGACAGTCATTATAAACATTCTGATAAATATGTACTATTAGTAATCACTATATATGATATTACAAGCATACTATAAGAGTATATTCACACATATATATACACATATGATTATACACATATTATATATGTACATAAGTAACTTGTTTTCATTTGTCATTTTATATACTTAAAAGTGAAATTTTAAAAATTGTTTTAAGATATTAAATTATAAGGCTTACTATATTTGCCAATTTCCCTCTTAGACAAATTTAAATTTTTAAACATGATAGTTATTAAACAAAATATATATATATATACATATAATACACACACATTAAACTGATAAGTTAGTAGTCAAAGATATACTGGGACAAATTTTAGAATATTTTAAGTCTTCTGATTTACATTGCCAAAGAAATTTCTATAATGCTGGAATTAATTCACACTTCTACCAGTAAGATATAAGTGAGTATTTCTCTATAAAACCTCTACTACTTTATCAAGTACTAGTTAAGTAAAAGATAGTTGTTTTAATTTGCATTAGTTTGAAGTTTATTATGTATTTCACGAGCTTATTGTGAAACCCTCTGAATTACCCACTGAGAAATTTTTCCATTAATATCCTTTGCCTAATTTATTGATTTTTTTTTTTATTATATTGCATATAGTGCTCCAAATTAGGGCATTATCCCTGTCATTATTTTTGCATTTTTACATTTTTTATTTCCTGTTAAAATGGCATTTTTAGCACTTAACTTTCTACCCAGATACATTTCTAAGAATTTTAGCATAACTATTATCTATTACTATTATTGTTCCCAAATTTGTAATTGTCTGTATGTTTTCACAGACGTCATCTCTTTCACATATAATTTTTACCTAGGAAAGCAATGTTCACACATAATGAGGAATAATACAGCTTGATCTCTAAATTTCTTCTAAATTGTAGATTTTTTTATTTCACCCTACATTTTAAAAAAATATTTCTATATCTTTCAAATCAGTTTGATTTTATGTATAATGCCTATTTTTTTAGTTTACTTCATAATAGGTCCCTATGACAGAGAGGGAAAGAATTTTTTTAATTCTCTTATTCATAATAGCCTCAAAATTCCTCTTCAGAAGACTATTTTATAATACTTTATTAATTTGCAAAGATACCATAAGATTTTGAAATTTTCACAAATTAATACATATGTATTGTCAACAGAAATAATCAGGTTGAAATATAATAAGGAAAGGTATGTATTCAAGACTAGGATTCATTAATTGGGCCTACAAACAAGGGACATAGCCAAGATATGAACCAATCGGGTCAGGTCATAGGGAACTCCCCTTTAATCAGGCAGGGATGTGGCTGAGGTTAGGTTATTTGTGGTGAAACTTTTGGATTGGTCCTGAAGTCCGTGTTTGTGTCCAAGTGGTAGGGAGGGGTTCTGACAGAAGACTGCAGGATGGGGTCTGCTATCTCCATCAGCAGGTAATCTCGGTTTCATTGTAGTTACTCAAAGGCTTGAGTCTGACTGTTTTTCGATTGATTCCTTGGTAAGATCAATAACACGTTTTACACATTCCGCTGATCAGTTCTGTCAGATTAATTCTTAATTTATATACATTGATATTTAAGGTATCAGTGACATATAAATGATACATTAATAGATTGAACATGCTTTCATTATGTTATCTATTTATTGTGGGAAAATAAAAAGCATCTACTGAGCCAAAAGTTATTTGAAAATAATAAAAATCCTTTGAAGAATGCTATCTATAAGTATTTTTCTGGGTACCTATCACCCCTATTTTCCAGTACATAATTCCTATACTGAAATAAGTTTCAAAATGAATACATAATTTAACAGGTATGTGATGAAATCTATGAATGAATTCTATATCTTACTGAAATAACCAGAATTTATAAAATAGTCAAAATGATATTTCTCATCCTTTTTCCTCTGCTGTTATTTTTAAAATAATACTGCTATCAAATGTTGTATTCAATTTCTAGGGTTTGTAGTCCCAAAAAAACACTGCAGTCTTTCCGTACTTGATGAATAACCCTTAACCTCTCACAAGATGAGATATTTAAGAAAATCAATTTTTCAAAAAAGTATTTGCCCCCAAACGATAATGTATTTTATTCACCCAAGTATCACTTTGGCTGTTGATTCAAGATTAACAGTACTTATCCTTTTATGAATGCAATCTAAAGGAAAATCACTATTTTTCAATATAGCGCTTGACTTTATAGATTATATATTATTTACTTAAATTGTCTCATTTATTACCCAATGTACTATCAAACTACTATGTTAATCAATTAATATTAAAATAGTACTATTTTGTGAGTTTACCTCTTCTAATTAAGTACTATTAATATGCTGATATTATGATTGCATTAAATTTTCTGATTTTTGATATGGTATTTTTAAATAATTAAAATTGTTATAAGCACTATTTTGGCTTTATTTTCATACTGCTTATATTCATGTCACACAATAAATTATAGACAGAATTATTTATATCTTTATATAACATAGGGATAATAAAGTCATGAATCCTAAACCCTGATTAGGGAAATTAGCTATCATTATTAAACACTGGATGGTTGTTTAAAACTTTTACATTTCAAGACTGCAGATTGTTTTGCAAGAACTATTTTGTAATTAAAATTTCATTTTTAATTTTTATATATTTAAAAAAATTGTATATGACTTATAGTTTCTGTCTACCTATTGCCCCTTTTGGATATAATTTCCATCTAATAGTTTCAGTTTGAAACTAGTGCAAAGTCTATCAGCGCCTTCTCATAAATCAGCAAATCCAGAAAATAACCTGAGCCCCTAAAATTTACGTATTCACCTTAAAAAGAACTGTGATGTGCCTGTTTTAAAAGGCGGGCGGGGGTGGGGTGGGGTGGGGGAAGGATAGCAGCAATTTTCAAGTACATACCTCTCACTGCTATAAGACACTGAAGTATTTTTTTGTTTTTCTATTTACTGAAAAGCATTCCCTTTCAAAGCTTTTGAGTCCAGCCTCTGAACCTCTGAGAACTACCTAACCTTTTGTTGTTTCCTACTTCTTTGAAACCTGTGATGGGGCCAATAAGTGGGTATGTGAACCAGTCAAAAATACAACCTGAGCCCTTCCCTGGTACTTATATTATTAGAGAGACACGTGATTTTTTTCATTGGGATTACTAGTCCCTCTAGATCGGACTCTAGAGGTGACAGAAGCTATCTTCTCTAGCAAAGGGAAAAATCTTGTTCACAGAGCGAAGCTAGGGAGAAACAAATTGTAATAAAATATAGATGGTGCACACACATCTTTTGAGATAGCCACTTCTTCCAGCTCCTGGGTCTCACTCTCTTCAGCTCATACTTTGATTCCCTGAATTTCTTGTTTCTTCTCAGATACAATACTCTCTATTTTTTTTCTTTTGACATAAACTGTGTCAAGTTGGATATTAGATTCCTCTAATCAATGGGTCCTAATTGTTGCCATCCAGCCACCTTTGGTAATGGATATTGACACAGCCTCACAATAATTTTATTGCATCATTTTCCTGAATAATGAACTGTAACTTGCTCTTCAAATTATAGAAAATCCACTCTACTTACTATATCAACTTCAGTACATTTTACCCTCTCATTGCAAGGGGTTAGAGAAACCATGAGACATGGTCCCAACTCTTACAAATGGCACTCTTAGTGAATGTGGTAGATCAAACTAGCCATTAGAGTTGCTAATTTGTAGATACATTCCCCTTGGAGCGGGGCTGGGTGGGTGGGGTGTGGATAAAGAGCACTTATTCATCTGTCAGGTTTTAAAATGAAGGTCATTTTCTCTAGAAGTCCTCAATACTACTACAGTCTAACTTAAAAATATAGGCTCTATCATTAAATAGCATATTTTGAATATCTTTACCTACAGATACCTATCCAATAACCCTCTTCCATATTACATATAAGCACTACTAAGTCCAAGAACCATGTCTGATATGTCTGTGAAAAGATTTCTATGTACAAAGTGTTCTGTGTTTTCTTTCTTTCTGAAGAAATACCATGGCTAATTTTTTATAGTAATTAGCACAGAGTTCTCTAATCACAAAAGAAAAAATGGCATTTTGTTAATACAAATAAATGAAAAGGAAATAACTATTTTAATCATGTTGACTATGTTTTGAAAAAAACCATGGCTCTTTGCATTTACACATCACATGAATTTCAGAAAGTATGTGGATCTATAAGCAGAACATATACAATATTAATTATTTTCAAATTAATTTTACGCAAATATTCTGTAATAGGGGCATTAGGGAATGAGTTGTCTCTCATTATTTTCTTTGCAAATGTTAAAAGGGAATCTACAATGCAAATATTCTTTCAGAACTCTGAACTAAATCCAAATGTTTTCTTTGAAGGTGGGGTAGAGAGCAGCCAGGCCAAGGGCAAATTCCAGGCAGTGAAAAAGTCTCTCTCTAGGCCCTGGGTTGAGGAGGCTCAAAGGCGTGGACACCAAGAAAGAAGGGATTTAGAAGTAAATTCACAGCAGGAAGACTGCTTCTTGTGTCTTTCAATTCATTCATGTGTGGAACAGTATCATATCATAAAATGAACCATTAGGAAGCCAAGGAATGGAGCATATGGGAAAAAAAATTCCTGAACAAGGATACAGGGGGGAGAGGGAGAGAGAGGGAGGCAGGGAGCGAGAGAGAGAGAGACAGAGAATGCAGATAAATATGATGTGTGGGGCCTAGAAACCTGTTTTCTATTTTTTATATATATATATATATATATATATATATATATATATATATATATGACAAGTACATTTAGAACCACAAAAAGGTCTGAGGAAGATGTCCCTGGTTATTAGGAGTGATGCTGTTCCAGAGATCCTCTTTTAGGATCATTAAGAACCCATTCAAAATTGAAGCCAAACTCAGCTGACAAAGACAATTCAGTGAACTGTCAACTTTGGCAAAAAATAAAATATATAATAATAATAATAATAATAATAATAATAATAATAAACCAGTGTCACAGTGACTAAACAATGCTCTGAGACCTCATGCTGAGTTACCTAACTTACCTGCTAACCTCAGGGGACTCTGGATAGGACAGCCCTATTGAGGGTGATTACCCTAGGCTCTCTAGAGCCACCTGTTTCCTAGGTCTCTGTTCCTAATTTCTGTTTCTGGATTAATTGCTCATCTTTTATTCCTATCAGCCTTCTTAGGTGTATCACATGCAGCTTCCAGTTTTCTACTTTACAGTTTGCTTTACATTCTTTGAACCACTGAGGCATCATTTCCTCACTGTGTGAACAAATATCTCTTAAGCCACCTACACCTCAGTTTTTCCATCTGTGAAGTTGGTATTGCTGTACAAATCCTAACCCCACCAGAAAAAGCTGGATACAAGAAATCAGCAAATCTGAGATGGTGAAAACATGCTGACTGAATAATGTGCTCTCCTCTGCAGACTTCATGTAGTACATTAACAATACCACTAACAAATCCCTATTTCCCCACCCCCACAGTTTCAACCTGTCCCTGCACCAGGGTGGTGGCGATGGGAGACCGGCTGGGAAGCAAGACCAAACACCTAACACAGACTCCAAGCTCTATTAAAAAATTTAAAACCACAGAGCAAATCCAGAGAATGTAGAAAGGAAATAATAACAACAACTGAATTTCAAAACAAAACAAAACAAAGGAAGGAACAATGGAGATGATCAGCAAAGCCTAAAACTAATTATTATTTTGTCTTTTTAAATAATAACGATAATAGTAATAGAAATGCCTCTGCTAAATTTATGAAGGATAATAGAGAGTAAGAGCAGAAGTAACATTATGAACAAGGGACCCTAAATTTATGGAGAAAGATCTTTTTGATCCATAGAAGATTCTGAAGCACCACCTTTTATTAATCATTTTTAAAAAGGATATTTTCTAGAAATATTGTATTTATGTTCTTTCATGAACACACATAAATTTTTTAATCTGAATATAAATCATGGTTAATTAAAAGTAACACAGAAATGATTCTCTCAAAAAAGAAAATAGAAAAAAAGAAGACACTACACCCAAAATTTGTGATACCCCCAGGAAAGCCATCTAAAATCTCTACTACTTTATTTTGTCTAGATTACTATTATCAGAAAAACTAAACGCCGGATATGGAAGAGAAGCATTTTTGTCACAGTGAATTATTTGAAGAGGGGGATTATTTGCATATACAAAAATGTGTCAGTTTAATTCATTTACCTTTCCTGGTTGACACCAGCTCCTGTCATCAGAGCTTAGGCATCCTAACACAACAAAAGTCACAGCTTCCTATTTTCCAGAAAAAAAACTGAGTAACACATTATCTAAACTGTCATAATACCTATATTTAAATAATTTAAGAAAAAAAGATGTCACCATCCCCAAGAGAATGAATGTTATTATAAAGTATATACAAGCTAATACAGGGAAATAGAAGAATGCAAGACAGGAAATAGATGGATTTATACAAAAATTCCAGAGAGAAAGGATTTTTATTTGATTGCTTAAGAGAGAAATGAGAATGTTTAAGTTAGTGAAAAGAAAAGCTTTGAAGAAAGCATTTTGGACAGACAAGTAGAGCATGCTTAAGGTAAGAGACATGAAAAATTCGAGTAGGTGGCCATCAGCAGGTGTAAGACTGACCCACATGCCTGTCTCTTGATCTTAAACTTCCCAGCCTCCAGAACTGTGAGAAATAAATTTCTGTTATTTAAAATCATCTAATCTCTGATATTGCTAAAGCAGCTCTAGCCAACTAATACACCTATCAAAACGGTACACAATGAAGACTTACAGGAGAGATCAGTCAAATGACCTTCAGCTCAAGTGGGTCAGAAAGCAAGTGGTAACAGGTTGAAGAAGACAGTCTATATTGACAGAGTCTAAGAATATTAAATCTGGAAAGATTCTTAGGGCTTTCATTTTTAGCTGCTTTACTTTACTGTGAAGGAAACTAAGACCCAGCTTTGCCCAAGGTTATATCAAAAGCTAGTGACAGAGCCATGGAAGGCACTTTGATTTTCTTTGTGTATGCAGGATCCATCCCTCTGGAGAGGATATAGCAGTGCAGTATCATCTTTGCTGAGAATAATTCTATTTTCCTCTATACTCATGTGAAGTTCGCTCCTTATTCACTCTTCCTGATACAGTCTTCATTGAAGCAGTTGATTAATTACTAAGAATCATCATACTCTGCAGTGACATCCCCTAGGCACAGGCTGCCTTTCTGCCTGAAATGCCAATCGTGGTGAAGGTCTGAGACGTTCCATGTTTTCTGACATTCTCTGTGATGTGGCCCCTCTGCCTGGGGCTGATTCGGTGGCAAGAGGGTTGACTTTAACAAACAAGATGCTGCTAACCCACCAGCAGGCCTGCTGTTGCCGTTGTCTCCAATCCTCCAAAGGCAGGACCCTCCATATGCTCCCCGACTGCTGCCCCAGCACAGTATCCACAGCACCCAAGGGAAGAACAAATGAATGGAGCAAGAACCAGTGGAATTCAAGAAGAATGGCAGTAAGCCAAGGCAAGCATCAGGGAAAGGCAACTATATCATAAAATAATGAAAATCCTGGGTCCAAATGCAGCTATCCCTAGGACTCAGTGTCTGCTTCTGCTACGTCCCATGCACTGCCAAAAGTAGTCAGAGAACAGAACTCTGCAATCAAATCTGAATATCACTGTAACACTGAAATAATGATGAAACCATCCCACATGACAAGTTTATAATAAGGTTCACTCAATCCACGTACTTCTGAACACATCCAACTTTGCCCCCCAGGATGTTTACCATCTGGAAATATTCAAGAAGGGCCATAAAAAAAAATGTCCACACTTTGTAGTTATTAAAAAAAATAATAATAACAACACTAGGAATCTGGACAGAGAGCAATCGAAAATACAAAGATGCATTTATAATGACAGATGAAAATGCAGTGTTTACACATCCTGTTGGAGGCAAGCAGACTCCAGCTTTTACCCAGTGTTCTCTGCACTAAATCGGCACCGAAGCTACGCTTCAAGTGGGCCGCTCTCAGCCAAGGACAGAGCACGGTGGGGTTACTAAAACATTATCAAATGAAATGAATTTCCATCTATTTTTGCTTTCCTCGAAGTCAGATTTGCGTTTTACTCTGAAAATACTCTCCACCTTCTCTCAGAAATCTCTGATACCGCACCAACAATCTCTTGACTGTCTAAGGCTGGCCTGTTTGGATTCTCCAACTGGTATATATAAGTATATTCAAGAACTGGTTCAAGATGCTCCCTGGCTGAGGAGCCATCCTCGCCACCGTCTTTGGCCGAGACATTTCACACACATCCCAAGGACCCGGGTTCGCGTCCCACAACCAGGGCTAACAACCAACATGAACTAAAATAAAACAAAGTGCTGCCTCCTCTCTCTCCCTGCCTGTCTGCTTGCCTTCATTCCTACCGGCACCTTTCGTCTAATTAAAAAACAAAGCAAACCTAGTTCAAGATGGCGATGAAAGATACGGAACTCACCTCCTCCCACCAACGATGAATCTACAGCTATCTGTGGAATAACGTTCTCTAAAAAAAAAAAAAAAAACTAGCAGAAGAACTTCACACTGGACAAAAATAAAAGCAGATTAAAAAATAAAAAAGGGACACACAACTTCTCCATAAACCTCAACACCAGCCCCGGGACCCACAACCAAGAAGGGACTCAAAACATTTTGCTTTGAAAAATCAGAGGCTCAGGCTGAGGAGCCTCATTGGCCTGTGACAAATGGAACTGAAAAACCCGAGAAACTCCTAGTAGAGGGCAGAAGCAGACTCACTCACCCCAGGCTCCAGAGCAGAAGTGGCCTTTGCAAAGCACCCAGGCAGCCGTGAAAGCAATTGAGTCTTAAAGAGTTGGGCTGAGGCTGGGGCCGCTGGGATGCCCCAGGTACTGAAGCAGGTGTTGCCAGTTATGCCTCTGCCTCGTTAAAGCTGCGGTTGCCCTCTTTTTTGCTTGTCGGGTTTCCCCTTTTTCCTAGTCTTTTTTCTGATCGGTGCCGCCTTTAGCATTTCCCCTCTGGAAGGTGCAGAACACCGGTATCTCCTGTAACCTGGTCTTGGAGTCTGTAGCCCAGGGCACACTCCGCGATCCTCTGGCCTGGAAACCCAGGGCCTCGCATTCCTTGCAGCAGAGCAAGAGTTCTCTGCGACTGCGCCACACTTCCAATCTTTCTAGAAAGAGGCCTATTTAATTCACCTGGAGCTTTGGCCTGAGGGGCGGGCTTCTCTGCATTTGCACATGTAAGGGGCCTGCAGATCTGCTCTCAGGACACCAGGCAGGTGGATACATGGTTACAACCTCCCTCTGCCTGGCTCCAGCTTGCAAACAATGTGTCTGTGAGGCATTTTACTGCAAAATTGCTGACACCTGTAACAGAAGTTAAACAGGGAAGATTTCTTTAAATTAGTTGTATGAAATATATATATATATATATATTGCTTATTATTTCACCTAAAGCAATTGGTAATATACATCTAAAAATGTAAGAAAATGTGATAAGCCACATGAATGAATAAGTTAACTTCGTCTGTCAGGTTGTTGAGAGTTGTTAAGTAATACGCATCTTGAATCACTAAAAGGGCGATTTGTTATACACTGATGATGGAATATTTTCTTAAAACATTCAGTCCATAATTTGATATGTATCAAGGCATTTCCTAGGATTAGAACTCTGTGAAATATACTTATAAAAATGTTAACATCTTACTTCATAAATGCCAACACTTTTTATGAGTGGTAAATATGTTATACTTTTACATATATAGATAAGGGTTTATATATTAGTTTAGCTACATCTTTATTTTCATAGCATTACCCCACATACAAACTCCCCAGGAACAGATGAAGATTCTTTTATGCAGTAAGAACTCGATGACGATTTTCTTCTATGGGTTGACCCAATTCTAATTTCTAATTATATTTGGTTTTTCCTTATAAAATTGACATGAAAAATAATTAAACGAAGAATAGCATTATTAAGAAATATGTTACTCCTTCCACTCTATGCACTTTCATAGATCTGATGATTAGTAAAATTGGAGCATACCAAGCCAGAGTGAGATGAGACACATTTCCTGCCATTGCTGATACTGCATACTAGCTTCACAATAGATTTGAAAATGTACATAATTTAAAACTTAAATTATGTACGATTTAAAGGCCTTACAATTTAAATGTGTATATCAGAAAATATGCCTGGTAACATGTCAGGAATTTTTTGTCTCACAAATCAGAATTACATATGGTAATTCATGAAAAAGCAAGGGTGAGTTTAAGTGCTATTCTCATTATGTGACTTCTGTACTGACTTTTTTTAATTCGTAAAGAAAGGAAGGAAGAGGAGAAAGAAGTATTTTGTTCTGGGGTGTTTTTTTTTTTGTTTGTGTTTTAAGGAAGAAAGAGGAGGAGGAGGTGGAGGCATTTTTATTTATTTATGTTATTTTTGGTTGTTTCCTGGGCATTAGTCAGGAACCTGGGAGTCTCTGCCTCAGTCTCTGGCTTAGCACCTAAGGCACCAGAATGACTTTTAATGCCTATTAATTCTGGACTCTTTCCTTTATATGTGTATCACTTATACTGTTTGCATAACTGAACTGAGTCATATTTTAATAAACACAGAATAGCATTGCCCCTATTACCCAGATCCATGAACCTTTAACCCATCTGAAATTTTAATAAGTAAAAAAAAATTTAACAGAACCAAACACATTCCTCTTAAAAGGATTTAATTATTTCAGCAATCTGGTATTATTTGTCACAGTAACCACTGAGATAATAGATATTTCTTTTGCTAATAAAGCATCAACACACTGGATAAGTGACATTTAGAAGGCAATTAATATCATTTCAATAGTTAATGTCTTTTCACATATCAGGAGGATCATGCCTCTTGATCTGCCCTCATGATGCTGGACATCTTTACTTTATAACAGACATACCAAGGCCTCACAACCATCTTCTGTTATCACGCTTTAACAGTTCAAATTATGCATATCACAAATGAGAGGCATGAGACATGGTGACAGAAATAGCAATATCTGACAGTGTACCATAGAGGTTGGAAATCAATCCAATCCCATTTTTATTTAAGACCCAGGAATGCTATTATGACCAGGAATCAGACTAATTTGCTCATCATCTTTGATATTTACTTTAAAATAAACAGTATATCACCATTATAAAAACCAATGATTCCTAAATTTAATAACCAGTTTCACATGTTGCTGCCTTGCTCCTTTTGAATAATTTACAAGAATTCTATTATCTTCTAATAACAGACCTGTAATTTTCCATGTTTGATAAGATTAACTATTTTTGGCCAAGGATCTTTTAATTGCCTTCTGTTCTTTTAATAATTTATTTTTAATTGACTCTTTTGGTCCTAGCTGAAAGACAGTGAACATCACTTGCTCTATAAATTCCTATAATTGATAAACAGTTGGACAGAGCTCTACTCATGAAATCTTTATTTCAATTGCTAGATTGGTTTTCTGCATTATACAAAATTCAGAGTGGTGTTTCTTCATTTATTTATTATATTCATTTAACAACTTTATGTGGGTACCAGAAATCAATTGGTGTTAGGTGCTTGGTAGACTGTAATAAGTAAAATAAATCAGCTTCCTGCCCTCATGCGGCATTTATTTGGGAGACATAAAATCATAATTACGACTTGGAATATATTAACAGGGGGAAAAAGGGGACCATAAAAATAAATAAATTAAAAAATACAAGAGTGGCCTGAGTAGATTAAAGCACTTCGGTACTTCTCCAAGATGATAATACTGAATATTGAAGGGACCAAAGAGAGAGGAGAGGAGAGGAGGGTGGGGGATGGGAGAGAGAGACTAAGGTATGAAAAGGGAGCAGGGGCAGATCACAATGGGTCTAGAAGTCCACCATGATTTATTCAGATAAAATAATTACCTCAGGAGCCTCAGTCTTCCCTCTTTAACTTTTGAAAACCATTATTACACCTGGATTAATTGGTGTTGTGAATGGATTCTAACCAACATTCTACCAGTGTGTACAGGAATCTTATTACAATAGATGGTAATCTTGTTTAATGTTTGAAGATCTGTCCTTTGCATTGACCCAAGGCATGTCAAAACATTGTACCTATGGTATAAACACTGCTTTTTCCACTTAAAAAAAGTGTTTTTATAACATGCTTTTAGAAATTAGAAGGTTAAATGTGAGGTTATTAATGTAAGGTTCAGTTAAGAACTCTGTATTTTTGTATCTATTCATGTATGTACCCACACATACATACATGAAAATATTATTTGGGGAGTTGTTCTGTTGGCTGAACAGAACTGATGTAGGGTAAATTAAGTTTGTTTATATAATTATCTAGCTCTTTTCTCAACCTCTATGAGCTAGTCAATAAATACTAGTTTTTCCCTTCATCTTCTATGTACCAGACATTAGACTGGACACTGTACAGGTGTCTTACACGATTTTATTTAATTTACTTTATATTTCCTTCATCTATATGATAATGGACTATATAAAATAATGTTTAGCTTTTGCAAATAAAATTATTTGATATATAGGAGATTTTTTACAACAGTCATGGAAAACAGCCATCTCCCTGCCCTGCAATCCCTTGACTATCATCTACGGCAGTAGTTCTCTGTTCTGATCATGAAAAATTACCCCAGGAGCTCTGAAATCTCTATCACCATATTTTACTTGAGATCATTCAAATCGTAATCTCAAGGGCAGAAACTGTAAGGGTCAAATCTGATAGCTCCCCAAGTGATTTCAATGGACAATCATGGTTAGAAAGACTATTCTAGGGTTCTCTATATGATCACACAGATTATCTTTACAAAATACATAGATTCGCCTTTAAAAAAGAAATTTCCCTTTTGAAATTCCACTTCGAAGTCCTCAAAGAACTGGCAACTGCAATTAGAAAGACTACCATTTTAGGTAACCTTTCCTGTTCAATATATTCTATGCATATCTTTATTATGGTTATCATAGAAATAATAATCTATAATAAAAGGGAAAATGAAATACCATACTTAGCTTCTAGAAGGGAAGTTCCTTGAAAGCAGAGAGATTGATTGGTAGATAGACGATAGATAAATCTTAGGTACATATATATATATATATATATATATAATCACTGTAAGGTACAGTTTAATATTCTCTTGAAATTTAACTAAAAGGATATTGAATACAATGAACATTTTGTTTTTTTCTCTTTATGAATCTCAGACTTTTCCTCTATATGCTTTTCAGAGACTTGTAGCTGAAGTCAAATAAGCACTTCTTCTATGATTTCCTTAGGGTGGGAAAACCATTTATTAGTACTATGAGAACTATGATTCAATGACCAAATTTCCCCTTTTCAGATATGTCACCATTCATCATTGAAAGAAAAGGCTGAGAAACCCGTATACATCAATGATGACTTTGCTTGGAATTTATATCAGGTAGAAAAGACAAAAAGAAGACAGTTTGGAAGTGCTTATAGACAATGCCTTCAAATAATTCCATTCACTTAGTCATCACTAGGAAGCCCTCTGTATTCTAAAGATAAAAGCATATTGCTAAGATTACAAAAAGAAATTCCAAAGGAAACATAAAACTAAATTTGTGGAATCACTGATAGTATTCTTATAATAAAATATTTTACATGCAATGATACTTAACTATTAAGTACTTGGTCTTTGACTAGGTCAATTATAGGACTCAATTTTTTATTTAATTGAATTTTAATTGAAATAAAAATAATCACATATTCTGAGTGACGCCATATTGAAGAAGGCAAGTTTAGATTTTAGCCTCAGTTTTAACTTCTTTGGAAACAGAGAAGTCACCAAAGAGGAAACCCCCACTCCGTCGCTGGACACTTACTGAAAGACAGAATGTGTCTTCATCTAGATTCTTTTTAGCTCAATGCTCGGGAACCATGTTTAAAAAAGTGAGATCCTTCTTTGACATTCTAGCTCTCCAGAAAAATTTCTTCATCTAGATTTTATTCAAGCAGCTTCCTTTTCACCATCTAGTAGAACCTACCATTTAAGATGTGGTTTAGGAACCCAGCTACTACATTTGATTATAAGGTCTAGGAAAATTTAACCCGTTTTGTCTTTTACAAAATAGGTATTATAATAACTATCTCATCCTTTGCTACCAAGAAATAATAAACATGCCATCACATTGGTTACATAGCAGGCAGTGAAATTTAGGGTCTTTCCTACTTGGTTTCTAATTCTGTCTTGTTGGCCTCCCCTGTTTCAAAATCTGAAAAGCAAGTTTGCACTCAGTGTTCCCTCTGTGCTTTTATAGTAATTTGACCATAGGTACAAAGGATAACTTTCTAAATATTTGATCTGACAATTGATATTATTTGAGGAAAAGTATGTAACTGCTCTTTCCCCTCAGTAAAAATGATAAAAGGGAACACTTTAGTAAGAAGTTTGATGCCCCCAGACTTCCCTGAGAACAGGCATCGCAGGATTTATTGAAGTCGCCATCTCTACTGCGTTCCTGACTTGTTGTTCCTAACTGCAATGATTTGTTATCCACAGGATCCCCGCTGTTATTGTGAGGAAAAAGCAGCTTTATATCAATACACCACAGACAGCTTATTCACATGCCCCCCTAGAAATTGTTCATTATTTGTAAGAGGAAAGAATGACTGAAAAATGCTTAGGTTTCCAGATGGTCTTTTTAAAACTGCAAACTGACTGCTCTACCTGAACATAAAACTACACATCGAAAAGCGAACAATGGAATTCTTTTAAAGGGAGGACAAGCATTTATTGTAAGCCACATTTGTTAAAGCTCAGCTAAGTTTAAACATGTTAAATATAGGATAGCTAGATGCATGCATCGATGTATGCAGACATACAAACTGCACAGCTATAGATGCAGGTGTAGATAAAGATGGAGGCAGACACAGATGTAGACAGAGACTGGTGCTACGTTCCAAAAGACCTATCTGAATTCTCTAATTCGCATGAGTAGATATTGTGAGAACGGATAGTTGAGGTGTGGAGGAATACCGGAGGACACACGAAGATTTTTTCTCCACTAATTTACTTCTACACCTGTGTTCAGAATTCATCAGCCAAATATGTATAGCTCTGTGTGTGAACACTAAACGTGTCATTGGTAATGCTACTTGACACTAACATCACCTTTTATTGAAAATTGTCACTTATTAGCATGTCTTGAATTTAGACCGTGTAAGTCCCCAAATGTGCTGTTCTTATTCAATCTTGTATTGGATATTTCGGGTTCTTTGTATTACTTCTTTAAATAAAATCCCTGCTCCTTTTTTTCTTCTCACTCCGTGATGAGTATTATCCTTGTTTGTTCTCCTCATCGTAGCTGATATTTCTAGAATTTGCTTTTGTTAGTCTTTAGGATTTACTCCCTATGAGATTATACTATCTACTAAAAAAAAAGATAAATTTCTTAGTTTCCAATCTTAACAATTTTTATTTCCTTTTTATATCTTTTTGCACTGATTAGAATTGGAGTACAGTGTTGAAAAGAAGTGGTGAGAGTGTTCAGTCTTGCTTTGTTGCTAGTCTTAGGAGCAAAGCATTCAGTCCTTCACTGTTAAAGGATGATGCTATCTGTAAGTAGTTTTCACAATATACTTTACGCAGCTCATTTGGGGTCATTCAATATATTATAGATCTTCATTTGATTATGTGCAGATAGCCTCTACCTTCTTAAAAATATGGAATATAGTTATGTCAGTTGATTTAATGCCTTGGTCAACTAAATGTATCACCTTTCATTTCTGGGTCAGTTTTAATTTATTCGATTTTATTCTCATCATACATCTTGTTTCTCGATACTTTTCAGACCTGGAAATTTTCATTGCCTTTCAGAAATGATACATTTTCATTTTTTTGGCATGGTAGATATTTTGGTATTTCTAAAAATATTTTATTTTTGTCTGGGATTCAGTTAAGATACCTGGATACAGTTTTATCATATCAAATACTGTTTTAAACTTTGTTGGGACTAGAATAGCATTTATTAAAGGATAATTTTTGCCCCATTACTGAACCCCTCTGGATGCATCAATACTTATGAGGAATTTCACTCTGATTTATGGGACAGGAAATATATCTAGTCTGGTGTGAGCTTAAAGGATCTTTTCCTGTAATTACTTTCAGTTATTCTTCCTCTAGCCTTGAATAATTTTAACACACGCATTCATTGCTCAATACCCAATAAGATTTGAGAAGTGTCTCTGCAAATATCCACCCCTGTCTCTAAATAAAGATTCATCCTCTTCATATTCTTTCCTGCAAATTTCTAGTCACCCTGGTCTCTCTAACTTCTCTATTCACATCAGGGATTTCTTTGGGGTGTGCCTGGTTCCCCTTCTTGGAGACATGACCTGGAAACTCACTATAATTCTTAAACCAAGGCCATTGCAAAACTCACTTTAATTCCTGTTCTTTAGGGAACACTTGACGGTTCTTCATCGCCTAATATCCAATGTTTTTTTTTTTAATATTTTTTATTATTGATATATATTTTTAAAAACTCTAGCACTCACAAATTTTTAGCAATATTATGGGATCTGACAGTTTCAGGTAGTGAAAAATAATATTCGTCTAGTTTTAAAAGAGAATATTTAATTAAAAAATATTCTTAATTTTAAATAATAGCTCATTATTGCTTAAGACTACATGCAATACCTATATATCTATGACATTTAAAATTTTATTCTTATTGCCAAATTACAAATATTTTAGCTATATAGAGATACAGTTGATAAATACAAATTATATGTATTCACTCCATGCAATTGATGTTTTGATACAGGTTATAAAATTGTCACAATCAAGCTCATTATCTTTCACTTCCAATCTTTTGAAGTGTAACTGTTTTATATAAATCTATATAATTTGTATAAATTTATTTTTTTAAGGGGTGGGGGTAGAAGATTAGATATGTTTCTCCAGTTTATTCAAAAGGTAAGCACATAAGGTTTTAACAGAAACAACAAAGAAAATATTATGGCTCAACCCCAAAAAAAACCCAAAAAAACAAGATCTTGCCTGAAAATATATATAATAATATAATGAACTGTACAAATTAAAGAAATATCAGAAAAATGACTTTTATGCAATATATTTCCTAATGAGCTAAATAATCAATTTCAAATTAGTGATTACTAGGTAATAGTAAGACATGGTAAGGGAACTGAAACTAAGGAAATACTAGAAATTAAAAAAAATTAAAATAAGGGGAAAATTAGAAGGACCGTGACTGTTTAAATAAGAAAACAAATCTCAGAAAGAAAATACAGACTATAAGGAGAAAAAAGTATCAACGAAAGTGAAAAAATTGATTAAAAAAATTTAAGAAATAGGCACGAAAGAAAAGCAAAGTAATTAAGCATGTTATACTAGCAAATACAGAAAAATAAAATCAAAACAATGGAACATAGAGACACATGGACACACACATTGATATTAAATAGACGCTGAGAAATTTCCTAAATTAAGATGTAAATCTTCAAATCTTTAATCTATTTGAAATTAAAAAATGGGAAAAATTGATACAATAAAGTCTATTCTAAGACACATTACAGTAAAATTATTAAACTATGAAGAACTAGAATATACTCTTCAGCTAAGAAAAAAGTCCAACTTTAAGAAGAGAGTCAGATTGATATTGGATTATTTTTTAAAAACCACTTTATTTCAGGATAAATCAAGTTACTATATTAAGGTGCTAAAGGAATGAAAGTTTAAAGCAAAGATCCAGCCAAATCAATATCCCAGAATAAAGACCATAGAAAATCTGTTATAAACATAGAAACATCATTGGTTTTATGAGTCCTTCTCAAAGAAGCTAATAGATTCCCAAAAACAGCCTGAGAAATTTCAGTCAATAAGTAATTTGAGAAACTTTGGCAAAAAGACAGGGCTGGTGTATTTTACCATGTATAAATGCACATGACAGAGAATGGTAAAACAAGAAAGAAAGGTATAAAGATCTTCACATGCCTATATTTGTGTAACATCATGTTTTACCTCATCCAACAACTGAATTGCCGTTTTAAGACAGAATATTATCTCAGCTTGGAAAATTAAATCCAATGTAATTTGAAGACTGGCATAAAGGAGAAAGTTACGAAAACCATAGCAAAAGGGATAAAACTGGGTTTACCTGAGAAGGAAATGGCTACTAAGAAAAAGTATTTTTACTGGATGAAGGGTGAGTAAAAAAATGCAGACAATATAGGTGAAGAAAGAGCATTTCTGACAGAAGGAACAATGAGTGCAAAGACTTAAATTGTAATCTTTAGCATCTTCAAGGAAATGAGAATACAGAGAGTACAAAGGAGAGGGTGAGATGATATTTTAGTGGAGAGAGAGTTATATGCGGCTTGTTCTTAGGAAAGTATAAAAATACACAAGAACTTTTAGTAAGGAAGTGACAGAATTCATTCTATTAGATAATATTTTAAGGTGTTCAAGTTAGAAGGGACAGCATTTTTGGTAGGAGCTGCAGAAATCCATGTAAGAGATCAAGAAGATCTTGAATCAGGACCATGGCATTTTGGATGGAGAATATACTTGAGCCTTTCCACTTAGTAAAAAATTAGGTGTTCATGGTAAATGAGTGTGAACACTTCTTTTTTTAATAAAAGGCAATTTTCCCAAGGTTGAGCAGTGACTGAAAAACAAAGATGGCTAACCATTAACCTCTGATTTTTATCACAATTAAATATAAGACCCTAAAATAGCTGAAGAACTCAAGTTGGAATTCACTATGTGGTATTATCAAACCTATTCCTCCAAATCTGATACACTCAGACATGCCATTAGTTAGATTAAATCTAGTTCTTGGTTTTCTAAACTCTGAATTTCTCCTTAAATCTTCACATGTAGCCCCTTGATTCTAAGGATTAAAAAACCCACATACATACAGCTGAGTAAACTCTATCTGAAAATTTAGTTAATCTACAGGGATATCCACTCTTCTGACTTGTATTCTAGTGCCCGGTATTATATATATTGTGCACATACTATGTGTTCAACAGCATTTAATATTTGATAAATACATAGCAGTAGATTATACCAAAGAGAACAGTAAAGACCTAATATGACTACATAATATGAGAACCATTTATAGTCAGTTATACCATGTTAGTTTCTATTACAGCTGTGACAAATCAGTACTGATCAGTGGCTCAGCACAGTTCTTTAAGGTCAGAAGTCCCATTCTGTGTTTTACTGGCTAAAATCAAGGTTGTATTCTTTCTGGAGCTCTAGGAGAGAATAAAGATTTCAGTTTTTTACATTTGTGTAACTAGACCCATATTTTCTTCCTGGCTGTCAGCTGTAAGTGAACACCTGGCTTGACTCACATTCCCTTACTCAACCTTCAAAGACAACAATTGTGGGTAAAATTCTTCTCAAGTCACATTTCCCACTGACCCTTCTGTCGTCTAATGTCTCCCTGACCACAGCCAGTGATGTTTCTTATTCACTACTTGTTTGATTACTTTTGTTTCACTGTGATAATCAAGGCTAATCTTCTCATGTCAAGGTCTTTTTCACAAAGTTAATAAATACACAAATTTCAGAATTTAGAGAATGAATATATCTGAGAGTTATTATTCTGCCTGCTCTACATACCTATGAAAATTATTTAAATCTCCCCATCATTAGGATTGACTACACTTCATTCAACAAAACCCAGGAAGTACTTTTCCCTCTGGCATTGTAGCGAAATAATTTATTTTATTAAAGATAGGTTTAGGTGTTGGGGTTCACAAAAACAATATATTGTATCTTTAAAAACTTGAATCATTTTGATTAGACTAGATGGTAAATAATCTGAGGGCCTGGAATCCTGAGAAAAAGATGAAAACCATTTCAGAATCTTCTATCTCAAGGTCAACTATAGTGCATTAACTTAAGGAATACAATGTCCAGTGAACTTCCTTACACAATACTAACTGTTCTTTGTCTCATTTCAATATTCCTCCTCTTTACCTGGATTTCTCCTTACTTCTCTCTCTCCCTCTCCTTTTCCAGTCCTAAGATGAAATAAACTATATGGCTGTTGCTATGATACAGTTTCACCACTGTATATAGATCTTCATAAAAAGACCCCTGATGTTCCTGCAGGGGCATCGTCTTGCCTCAGATAAGACAACACCACCCTGGTCTCCTTAAGCTTTAAACTTATTTCTGACTCATTCACTTCAAGGGGGTTGAACAATTTTTCTAATTGCTTAAAGTCTGGAAATGTCTTGATTGGAGGGGAAGATCGAAAACAATCCAGAAACTTGAAACTATAGTATTCAAACAGATTAGCAACATAGATTAAATTCATGATCATTATTGCTACATATTTGTGAGTGATATAGGAAATATGAAGAATATTAGTATCTTAGTACTATTTCACTGAGTATTCTAAGTACTATGACACTATCCTTAATAGCAGAAAATGTTTAATAAAAAGCAGGCATATAATTAAATGAAGCAATCTGCATAAACCATCAAGGTTACATAATCATTTTCCAAGGGTAATGTGAGATCTCTGTTTCGCAGATGAAGATGCAGAAATTCAGATAAATTTACCAAAACCAAGTGATATACAGAGCAAATGAATGGCAGGAATTGAACTTTTTACTTGAGGTTTTCTAACCAGAACATGCAAGATCTCTCCAGCAAAGCCTTTGAAAACCTTTAAAGGCACATTGGCAAGACTAGAAATAGCATGCTCTTATTAGTTTCCTCAGGCTGCTGTGACAAAATACCACAAACAGAATAGCTTAAATAATAGCAACCTAGTCTCTGAGTGTTCCGAAGGGTCAAAAGTCTAAAATCAAGGTACTGATTAGCAAAGTTGTTGTTGCTGGGTTTTTTTGTTTCTTTTTTTCCTGATGGCTTTGAGGGAGAATTGGTCCCAAATTGTCCTTCTTGCTTCTGGTGATAGCCAGTAATCCTTGGTATTCCTTGACTTCTAAAAACATGACCCCAATCTCTGCTTTATTTTCACATGACATTGTCCTGTGCCTATGTTTCCACCTAGGCTTACTTCTTGGAAGGGCACCAGTCACACTGTAATAAGGACCCACCATATTCCAGTACAGCCTCAATTAAGTTTAAACAATTGTATCTGCACCAGTCCTATCCACAAATAAGATCACATTCTGAGGTGCCAGGAGCTAGGATGTCAACATATATTTCTTAGGGGACATAATCAAATCCATAAGAGACTTATTCTTAAATGAATATAAAAAATGTTTCTGAAAGCCTCACAGGGTCAAATCAGAGAAAAAGTGATTAATCTTTACAAAATGCAAGGTGAAAATAAATAAGTCCTTGGCTTCAAGAGGAAAAGGTTATTTTTGAACACCAGTTCTTTAATGCAGTGCTTATATTTTATTAATAATTAATAAATGATTAATGCAGATTGCTTTCTTCCAAATAAATTATCAGAATGTGTTATAACAGATGTGAATAAATCATAGACTCCAGTTTATGAGTTGTCTGCACAAATATCAGGAGTATAATACATTCTATTTAACTATTAGTTACATATCTGAAATATGGGTTAGGACTCAATTGTACTATATTAACCATTATTTCTATCAATGAGCTATTAATTATTGAAATTCTGTGTGTTCAGAAATTATATTTAATATATTTTATTGTTTAAAGCATGTATTGATACTGATATAGTTTTCTCTTTTCCATATAGTAGTATCAAATTGAATTGATAAAAGTATCATCTATAATAATTAGAGATAGTCTAAAACATTGCAATAGAGTAAAATATTATCAAGCTATATTTTTTCTTCCTACTAAGAAATGGAATTGCTTATTTAAGTGACTTTAAATCATTCCATTAAAGCTAAAACATTTATTTGATCAGAATAAAGTGGCAAAATCATCAATATCATTGATACTCAATTGTATGCTGGTTTTGTGCCAGGCATTGAGAATTGTGCTCTGAAATGTTTCATTCCAATCTCAACAGCATTATGAATGGGCTATCATTCTACTTCCTATTTCATACATGCTAAAATAGTTCTAGGGGTGTTTGAAAAGAAATTGTTATAGCACTAAATGAAGAGGTAAAGATTAGGGTTGAAAGTCAAGAAGTCTAATTCCACAGATAGCACTATTTTTCCTTTCACTATTCTTTAGTTAACAAGGCTATAGTCATGAATTGCATCTCAGTCTATATTTCACACCACACCCACCACCAGAGTTGCAGGTTCTTTCACTATCACCTTTACCATCCTTTCACCCAAACTACAGTCCTGTGTCCTTCTATTTTCACTTGGGATTTGTGTGTTCATTTATTTCCTTTTACTGTATTGCACATGAGTGAGCTCATCCTGTATTTCTCTTTTTCTTTCTCACTTTGCTTTGATTTCTTTTTATGTCTCTGTTTCTTCCATAAAGAGACCTTTGAGGATGAGGTCACAGAGTGTTTTCCCACACTTTCTTCTAAGTGTTTTATGGTTTCAGATCTAAAGTCCAGGTCATTGATCCATTTTGAGCTAATTTTTATGCATGATGTTAATGAGTAATCTAATTTTTTTTCAGATGTCTTTCCAGTTTTCCCAACACCACTTCCTCCATTGTATGCTCTTGGCACTGTTGTCACAGATTAACTGTCCATATAGGTATGAACTCAATTTGACTTCACTTATCACGTATTTGTTTTTGTTCTAGTACCATACCGGTTTGATGATGATTGCTCTGTAGTATAGTTTAAAATCATAGCGTGTGATTCCTCCACTGTTCTTTCTTTTTTTAAATCTTAGGATAGCTTTGGCTATTCGAGGTCTTTTGTAGTTCCATATAAACTTCAGTATTTTATGCTCCATTTCCTTTAAAAATGTCCTGGGATATTGATGGGAATTGTATTAAACCTATATGTTTTCTTGGGTAGGATGGTCATAGATTCTTCTGATCTATGAACATGGAACATTTCTCCATCTCTTTCTCTCTTCTTCAAAATCTTTTGTTAAGGTCATATAGTTTTCACTTTCAGCTCCTTTGTTAAATTTCTCTCCAGATACTTGATATATCTAGGTGCTATTGTGAAGGGATTTCTTTCTTAATTTGTTTTCCTCTACTTCATTATTTGCCTATAGGAATGATACTGATTTTTGTGTGTTGCTTTTATATCCTGTCATTTTTGTCATACTTGTTTATTGGATTTCCCAGTTTTTTCATGGAGTGTTTGAGATTTTCTAGGTATAATATGTCATCTGCAAATAACAATAGTTTTATTTCTTCTTTTCCAATTTGAATTCCTTTAATATCCTGTTCTGCCTTGGGATGGCTTTCTTTTCATTCTGTCAGTTTGTCCACTTTCCAGCTATGTATCTCTTTAGAACTGGGTTTTATGGCTGTTCTATGGGTTATCTTTACTTACTGCTCTATAATCATGTTTAATGAGTGAATGCTATTTAATATCCATATATCCACACAGCATACTTCTTTTTCATTCTCTACTTAAATTTTTGTTCTGTTTTGTTGGTCTCATTTTTGTTTCTGCTTTTTTTTCCCATAATTCTCATAATTCTCGAGGTGTGGTGGATCATTGTTTTGCTACTTCTGTTGTAGGGTCCCTTTCAAGATTTCTTGAATGACAGCTTTGTTTATAGAAAAAAATCATTGATATTTTTGTCATTGAATACCTTCATTTCTCCATCAAATTTGAATAATTTTGCAGGGTAGAGTATTAGTGGCTAGTATTTTTGTCTTGCAGTAATTAAAAAATGCTATTCCACTCTCCTGGCTTGTAGAGTTTCTGTTGAAAAGTCTGATGATAGTCTTATGGGTGCCTTTGTAAGTTATGTTTTTCTTTTGTCTGGTAGTCTTGAGAAGTGAGATTGAGTCTGTTTATGGAGCTTTCCATGCTTATCTTCAATTATTTGATGTATCTTTCATCCTTAGCATTTCTGATAGGACTTGCTTCCTGGCCTGAATCTCTTTGGTAATGTGTCCCCAAATCCCTTTCATTTGTCACTTCTTTTCTGATGCATTCCAACTGCCTTTGGGTGTTGTGCATGCCTCCTACATTCCATTCAGCTTTTTTTATAACTGTTGTTTTGAACTCATGATCTGACAGGTTGTCCCAATCCGTATCAATGGAGTTCTTCTCTGGTCAGCTCCTGGTAGCTCCCTTTCTATGAGCCATTCACGTCTTCTTCGGTAACAGACTTGGCATTTTCTTCTGCCTTGAATTTAGTGCTGTGGCTTTCCTTTCTGTTTTACTCTATATTTATTCCTGCCTGTATGACGATGACGTGATAGATACCAGCTTCTTGATTTCAGTCGGGGTGGGGCAGATCTGCTCTCTTGGATGCCCTTTTGTGGTGAGCCTCTGATACTGTTTCAGGTAACACAATTATGTTTTAAAATAACTGGGCTTGGATGAAGGTACCATGGGATACCTCAGATCCTGAGATACACCAAGTACTGGTTCCTTGCAGGGGCTGAGCAGGTTTGGGTTGATGGCTCATGGAAACAGAGTCCTAGCATGGGTAGGTGTCAGTCCACTGAAGCCTGGCCAGCTACGTTTCTGGGACTCTACTGGGTGGGATCAGTGGCCTATGCATGCCTGGGGGCAGAGACCTAGGATGTGCTGGTTTTCCACCCAAGCAGAGTGCACTGTCTCTACTGCCTTTTTGGGTTTTTTTTGCCTGGATGGGACCTGCCTGGCCTCTTCCATTCAGGTATGGAGCAGCCCACACAAACTCTGGCCAGGCTTGGGGACCTGCACTGGCACACATGTGGGCACAGTCCTTTTCCCTCAGGGGTCGAGGATGTGGTAGCCTCTCTCAGGCTCCTGGCACAGCCACCCTTCCTCACACCTTGCTCAGGGTGCACACTGTCCCCTGTGCTTTAGCAGAGGCCTTAGCGCTTGGACACAGAAACTCTTTCAGGCCAGTTGCAGCGCATGTGGTTCCCTCCACTCAGGTAGCAGGAAGCACACGAAGCCCCTTTTACAAGGGCTGGTATGGGCATGGCAGTGGACGTGGCCGATTCTTCTGGGGCTGAACACAGGGCAGGGCTGGTGAACTCTCCACTGGTGGGGGGCGGGGGGCGTGGGAATACCGTTGCCTTGCCAATTTCCGCCGCCTCCTCTCTGATAGGAGTTTGACTTGCAAGTCAGTTGTGTAGGACTCTATAGGTTTTGTTCAGCACGAGTTTGATATATAGCTGTAGATTCAACTTGTTTCTTAGAGAAGGCGAATTAAGCCTCCTCTTGAGTTGCCATCTTGAACCGGAACCCCAAGAGATGATACTGTGACTCCCTACATCCAAAGGTTCACAACAAGAAAACATAAGATATTACTGGTAGAGTTTGGTAATTCATCCAAACCTTTGGAATTTAATCACCCTTACTTGCAATCTGAAGATATGAAAGATAACTAACGTGTATGTCTATAATCATCTGGTTCTCAGTGCTGTACACATGTTCATTTAGTCCTCAGAGTAATAAATATGTGGGAGATTTTATATTCTCCCTTGTCAGATGAGAAAACTGAGACATAGTGATACTGAGTAACATTTTGATGGTTATACAGTAATACTTGTACCAAAATCCAAAATACGAAAATAAATTCTGGTTGCAAAACCTCTACTCCTAACAATTATACCCTATTAGTGATGTATGTATGTATATATCAATGTACGTATGTATGTATATATGTATTACGTATGCATGTATGTATGTCTTTAAATTTAAAAAAGTCCCACTCTCCTCTGAGTATCGGTGGCCCTCTGTTTTACATCTGATAGTTCTTCCTGACTATGGTTGATTCTTTCCCAAAAACATTTTGGTGATCTTTCTTCCAAGCTCTTGTTAAAAGAAATCATTTTTGCCAAACTTAAGTACTATCCAAGTGATGGGAATTATGTATTTCTTTTCAAGGGGAAGTTGGAAGGAAGAGAGGGTAAGGATGAAGAAGTATTTTAAGAACGTAAGAAGCATCTTTATTTTTGGTTTTTCACTGCAGGCCCAGGTCACAAACCTGAGTTTCTGGACTTTACATGGTCCAAATACACACACAGCAGGGTCTCAGCTGCCTGCGCCTCAAGGGCACGTTGCCCCACCCCCTGAGATTTTTTAAAGCTCGTTCTCAAGTGATGGGAAGTCAATCACACATGTGGAAGTGTGACTAGGCCAGGTTGTTCATGGCTACTTCCAAAATACTCTTTTACTTTTTATGTTGCATCATAATCTGTATGACTTACAGCCCCATTCTGATTCAGAATGGCATTATTCAATGCTACATATATGCCTTTTTGTTCTACCCTTGTACCTTCAGGACCTTGGCCTACCAGCAACAAAATTCTAAATACTAATATCAAAGGTAATAACTGTGCGCCGAACCCATAGCTTTTCTTTAAAATAACTATGGCTAATCTACGTTTATCAGCTCACCTGGTCCCAGCAACATCATAAGGCAGGCCATGTAACCAGCAGAATTGATGTGTACCTGCTCACCAAACAAGGAACGACTCACCAAATCCTCCCTGGATCCTTGCTGCCCTGTATTCCCTTCCCAAACACCATGTAAAATAAAACATCAGTCTTGTCAAATGTGAAAAAGGCATAGAGAGGGTCTGCCTCCCTCAATTTGCCACTTAAGAATAAACATTCCTGCTTTTTTGATCACAGGTGAGTAAACATAAGCTGTCCTGATTTGAACAAACTTAAATTTATGAGGCATTTGTTAAATAAGTGATAAACTAAAAAGTGTCCATGTATCATGACCCTGAATAACAGTGTTATCCTGAGTAATAGTGTAGCAGTGTTATCCTAAATGATATATGAACTAAAATAAAGAATTGGAATTTGTCATTGTTGAATAACTAGGAGAAGCAGCCATCCTGTCCATTTGCCAGCTAGCTAAACTTCTGCTTCTGCAGTTTTTTCCTAACCTCTCCAACTTCATACCAACGCAGTCTTTTCTCAGGCCCACTAAAGGCCAGGAGTAGTCTTTTTAAAAAGTTTAATTTATAATTCTTCCCTCTATATACCTATTTTTTTTTTTTTAGGCCTAGAATGTTCTATTCTGGCATCTTTTAATGACTAATCTTGTTTTAGCCTTCAGGTGTCATTACCATGTGGAGAGCGTACCACCTGCTACGGTAGGCCTATCTGCCAAAAGTTAGCTGTTTGCCTCTGTGGTTAAGTGCTTGGTCTCTAGATATAGGAAGTACAGATTACATATTCAACAGAGAAGCCACTAATCACGTGCGACTATACCCTCATTCATTCATGTGCTTACTAGCTCTGGGGGTCTTGTGGCTACCATATCGGACAAAACCCATTAAAAACATTTTCATCGTTAGAGATCATTCCATTAAACAGCTCGACTCTAAAGACACACTTGGAACTGCAAATGCTAGGCTTTACTTCCCAGTGTCTCTCTTTCCCAAATATCTCAAATAAATTCTGTTGATATTAAATGAGACACATCAGGTAAAACACTTGAAACAGCACCTTACTGAAAACTGATGCTCAAAACGTTTTAGCTGCACGCTTATCTGCAGGCACACTATTGCAGGTTTCTGTAAGGCTTTTCCAGTAGCCTTAATCTGAAGTGACTTGTACTAACTTTACTGTCTTAACACCCTTTGACCCCTATTCTATTCTCATTTCTCCCTTTCACTCTTTCCCTTGGGGTCTGATATTTGGCCAAAATTCTGGCTACTGTTTTGACTTCCATTTAGGAAAATAGCTCAGAATCCTTTCTGGCTAAGCTTTCTCAGAATCCTTAGGAAGTCATCTGTTGTTTTCTTGTTGAAGTCTTAATTCCTAGTTCCAAAGACAAGACTTTTAGCAGATTCTTGTTTTCGAAATAAATTTACTCTCAAATAGGGAAGATTCTTAGTTACAAGTAAGCCCAAAGCATGTACTTCCTTCCACTACCCCCGGATCCAGTGAGAAGGAAACTACGAGGATTATCCCTGACCCCACTCAGGGTGTAGAGAAGACAGAGACAGACTTTCCTCACAATTGCATAAGCCCACGAATTACTGGTTTACTTTTGCTATTTTGCACAGATGTGTTAACTCCACATCAAAACTCCAAAAGAGATGAATAATTATTTGAACTCAGAGTCTACTTCTGGTTACTCAGGTTGCACTAGAGAGAAAGCCTTAGGAACCACTCTTCTATATTCTACCTGGTCATGGCCATGGTCATATAGAAACAGCAGAGCGCTTAAGAGGCCGGTCTGCCCCATTCACAAGCAGCCAAGCACTTCTTTAAATCATATCACTAAACACCATGTCCTTTCTTACACTTTAAATACCATCTGCACCTATATTCCACTTATCCTTTAGCAATGTTTTATTATCCTGCTTAGAACTTAAAGTCTGCACATGTAAATCTATGAGACCAACAGGAGAGAGTCTTGTTCAGAAGATGGATCATGTGAGGGAACCTCCGCAAATAATGAATCCTGCCTACCTGGCCAAGTCCAGGTATCCTGTAAGCTATTACTACAAATAATAAATTCTATGATAATTTCTACCACTTATTGAATGCCCTGCATGTTGAGCACATTGCTTAGCTTTTATAAAGGACAAAATAATAGCTATTTTTAAATGTTGAGAGCATAAAAGACAGTTAATTCCAAAGGAATGAAAATAAAACTAGACAGGTGAAGACATTCATAGAAAATTATACCCCCAGAAGAAGAGCAGCTGAATTTGAGATCCAGCACCGTCAACAACAAGTCTGAATTTTAGAGCAATAACTAAAGTAAAAATGTGCCCCTCAATACAAAGGGGTTGGGGGAGAAAACCTTAGGTACCCCCTAGATTGAGATATAATATTTCAATCTCAAAATATTTGATGGTTGCCTGGAATGTTCCTTAAATGTTTCCTAATTCTCAATCTTTTGGAGGTAAAGTCTGGGAATGTGCATTTTTAACAAGTCAGGAAGGCAATTTAACTGTGTGTGTGTGCGTGTGTGTGTGTGCGTGTGTGTGTGTATGTGTGTGTGTGTGTGTGTGTGAAACCAAGTAAGCCTTAAAGAGAAAACTATGCTTTCCTTCCATTGTTAGAGCCAAATGTGCTCAATGAAGGTCAAATTCTGGATGGTGATGGGGCCTACTAAGAGCACTCAAGAAAAATTTTCTAAAGATCTTAAAAAAGAAAAAAGGAGCATGGGAGCAGGAGTTTCTAATTTGTTAAACCAAGAAAGAAACTACATATTAAAAGGTAACATTCATTGACTTGTTCACCAGATACTGATGTATGGCACATAATGATTTTAATTTTGGGTTTACAAAAGGGATTTCATCAAGTTGGAAACAAAGGAATAACAAACAAGTCAACATCTATCACCTGAGAGAAGAATGACAGTAAAGGGTACTGGGTGAGTCCTGGGATATGACGGCTGGGGGATGATGACAAAGCATCAGGGCATCATCTTGGATCTGTTTATATGCATTATCCCAAGTGTGAATTTGCCATCTGATGAAGTCAGGCCTTCCCATGACCAGTCACGTAAACCCTCACGCACACCGTCACCCTCGTAATAACAGTGATGCTGTCACTGGTCATATAAACGATTTGGGTAACGCAGTACAAAGCAAACCTTGAGTACTGTCAGATCTAGTTTTGCATTCCAACCACTAATAGTCATTCAACCTTGTTCAGTTTACTTCATTTCTGGGCTGTAATTTTCTTCTCCATAATATGGATAATAACATTATCTATCATCAATAGTTTTGTAATGATTGCATAAGTACATATTTATTATCTCACTTAATCATTCCTTTAAAGTACTTAGAATAGCACTTGGAAATGAAATAGAAAATAGGACCATGAATAAAGCCTATTTTCTTCTCCTTCATATTAACCTCTTAAATTGCCTCATTTAATCTTGTGGTCTTAAGTAACATTACTACCCCAGTGACTCCCTTGAGTTTTAGACTAAATATTCAACTTTGCACTTGAAATCTCATTATGTGAACTTAATACTTATCTTAAAACTAACATATCCTCTAAAATTAATATCTCCAAACCCAGACTTTTGATTTCTACCCTTTTTTCTTATCACTGAATTATTAGCATTGGCATAAATACTATCATAATCCAAGCAAAATCAAATTTAATCTTGACTCCTCTCTTTTAATCTCATACGAAATCTAGTCCTTCTGCTAACAATCTATTTCTATCTCTAAAATGTTTATGTATATGGATCTGACCCCAAACCAGACTTTTCCTGGGCTCTATGCCCTTTCAAAGTCACTGTGGGGTCCTTCACTGTCAGTTTCCCAATTGAAGGCCCAGTTTCAGCTCCTGACATACAAATTCTCTTTCACTCAACAACCAGAGGAATCATAATTTCACTAAATGTAAGCATCTTACCATCTTACTCCAAATCACCTTCCAAACACTTACACGTTCCAGCTTTTGAAAATCCATTTTGGACGCCCAGGTGGCCTAGTGGATCAGGCCACTAAACATAAGTTTGAGACCCGAGGCCTGAGGAACAAAGAAGATGAACAAGGAAATAAATAAATATGCCATCATGTATAATATATCTGCCCCCGGCCTACTTCTCTGAATGTATCTTTACTGTGCTGCTTCATTTCCAGGCCCCCATGTTTCTTGTTGTTCTTCCCCGTTCTTCCAAAGGCCCAGCAGTGCTTATTTCCATTCGAGTGTCTTCACAGGTGCTGCTGTCTCTGTGCCGACCCTCCACACCATGCTCCCTTGTTTTCACAGTCCCCCCTTCAAAAGAGGCTTTTTCACTGATCGCCCTACTAGAAAACAAAACATCTTCCATCTGTTACAATCTATTTCTTCATCCTAATAAAATAATTTGTTGCAGTATCACTGACATTTTCTGCAATTCTCTTCTTTAAATTCATGCTCTTTCCGGGGTTCTCATTATCAGCTCAAAAATGGAAAGAACATGTCTGTTTGGTTTCTGCTGCATCTTCAGAACCTATATGAGCCATAGCACGTACGGAGTAGACACTATAAATACAGTTGAATAGAAAACATATAAAGGTCAGGCACCAAAAAAAAACAACAACAAAAAAAACATGCAACAGATTTAATCTCCATCTTCTTCTCTAACTCTTTCACCCTGTGTTATTTTTTTTTTTCCCCAAAAGCACCAAGCTTTTATGTCTCTTTGTCTCTGAAGAAACTGCTCCTTCAGATAAAACTATGGAAAGGCAGTAAAGACTATGTTCAAGATTCAAATGAAATATCTCCTCTCCTGGATCTTCCTTTCCTTTCCAAACTCTAACCAAATTCCTTTAGAATAGGTCTTCCTACAGTGTCTTGAACCTATACATCGTCTTTAAAGGCCTGATTAGCTAATATTTAAACGATTTTTCATCTATCCCAATAAACTATGAAACTACAATGAACAGGATTAATCTCTTTTTCATTTTATTCAAATAGGACTTCAGGCCATGTCACCTCATAATTAGATGATTCCTGAAAATTGCTTAACTAAACCCCTGAGTGCCTTGGTTTCTGCATTTGTAGCACAAAGGATATAACTTAAATGCCTCATAGGATTATTCTGAGGATTAAATGAAAAAAATATAGTAAAGAACCCCCTGTGTGCTAAACCTGGCATTGATTTCTAAATACTACCTATAATAATAATGATGATAATAATAATGACCATTATTATATAGAAGAAGAAGAATAATGGCTATCATCATCATTATTATTATAAAGTACCAAAGTTAGCAGAGGCCTTGCATAGCATGACTACTCAGTAAATGTTTGCTGAAGGAAGGAAAATTACACCAATTGAAGAAGCAAGTGAGACTTTATTCAAAATTACTTCAAAAGTGAAGAGTGAGTAAATTCAAAAGCAGGAGGAATTTTAAGTGCTGGAGTAAGCTAATACAGAAGCACTGGTGGACATTATGGGAAAGGTCAGCCGTTGTGATGAGGCCATCTTTGTTTGGAAGATAAGCTACTGTCCTCCCAACGAGACTGGGAGAGAGGAGTGCCATTTTCCTTAATAAGTACATTTCAAGGAATGGCTGGTAGATCCCTGGGAAAGACATTCCTGGGCTATAAACTGGCAAGAGGCTGGGAGAAGATTTACATCTCAAAGGGCCAGAGAAAGAATTTACAAGAGAAATTAAAAGTAATTTATAAAGTAAATGTTCTAAAAGAAGGGAGGTCAGGGACGTATTATCAGGAAGAAAACTGCCTAAAGATTAATCAAGCTGAAAGGACATTTAAGGCCATCAAGGTTACTGAATAAATATAGGGCCTGATCTCACGTCTTGTATAAAGCAATGAAATTCCAGTAGTAATAATCACTGCACTGTTAATCACAATATGTAGCAAACACTATTTTGGGTAATTATCGATGTTTGCCAAATATGTCTAGCTCTCTTTGGGCCAAGATGGTGCTTCCTACTCCTCTAAGAAGATGAAGCCATGAGAAGTGTTTGCGCCAATGAAATGTGGAAAGAAATGATAAATTTTGCTGATATACTGAAGGCTTTCATTGTTGGTTTGTTAGCTCCCACTAAAGCAGTCTGTCATGTTTGAAGGGTCAAAGGTGGGAGATAGGAAGCTAAGTCCAAGTCAATCCACAAGGGGCTATAGAATGAGTAGAAATAAACCTTTGTTGCTAGATGCTGCTAATATTGCATGCTATTGCATAATGACTTAGACATAACTCCCCTCTGTGAGCATCTTAACTACTTCAATCAGAAAAAACAAAAGAGGGGGAAAAAAAAAAAACCTCCAAAGTTTCAAAATCACCCATCAAAACAAAGTAAGAACATAGGTTTAGGCCCCAAATCAGGAAAATTTGTGTGAAGAAGGGGGTTGGGGAGCAGGAATGTGAGCTTGAAACATTGGTCCCTCTTCTATTATTAAAAGACATTTATTTTACCTTGTTTATTTTTGATAGAAATATGAGCCATCAATTTTCTTTTATTTCAAGATCCTATAGATTTTCTACAAATCTACCACAATGAAAACATTTATATGTCATTATTAAAAATTCCACAGGGAACACTCTCCTTTTATACTCCTCAATTTCATTACATAATTAAAATAGGGAAGTTGCCTTGGGGAAATAATAAAATATGCTAGGATATATCTGTCATAGGTAAATATGTGGAAGGTATATTTTTAGTGAATATTTTAGAGTACTTTAGCTTCTTTTAAAAAATATACTTAATGACCTGACACAGACAATCACCGAAACTTGTGCATTAATACCCTTTGAATGGTAATTATATTTTAATTAAAATGCCAGAGTGATCGAAAGGTGAAGAATAAGCTATTTACTGTGTGGAGTCGAAACAATGAAATAAATGGAGGAAAGAACTTCGGTTTTTATGATGTTTTTCTGGCAATACTGAAAAAGTGATATTGAGAGCAATTTTTTTTTTTTTCAAAATACAGTAATACATAAAGAGAAGAAAATTAAATCTCCCACTCAGCAAATTTTATTTGCCATGGGGAGATTAATATGAAAAGGACTTCTGAATTTTTATCAGAGCAGAAAACTTAATAGGATATTTCAAAAATTCAGCTCTGGCTGGCTTGAGGATAGATAATGGAATTTTGCAGCTTAAATCTTGAGGTCACTATTTCAAAAATGCCCCAAGTTGGCAGTAACTAAAAGGTGTTACTATCTGATGGCAGGGCAGTGCCTATGTGAAGTGAATTACTGGCTTCACTTCGATGGTTACCAGATAGGGGCTGAATGCCATTGGAACAACTGGAGCTAATTGGCCCAATCACTGGTATTTCAAGTAGGTATCCAACATTTAAAAGCAGAACTACATTTCGCTCAGTGCTAGTGTGCTTTCTCTCCATGAGAAAGGCAGATGTGAAGTGTATCTGGACCTATCTGGGGCTTTGATGTAAATAAACCTAAGGTTGGTTCAGGCAGCTCCAGCTTTCTCCCCCTGGGGTCCAGGAGACCTGGTTTAGGAGGAGGAGAATGTATTTTGCCCTCTGCTGCCCCCTGGAGGAAGCCTGTGTAAATGAAATGGTGATGTTAGAGGACCCTGGGATTTGCTCTAGGCTGGAGGAATTCCTGGAGACTGATCTGGGTCCTCTTACCCCATAACCCACTTTGTAAGAAACTAACTCAGCATTTCAGATTGATAGAATAGAAAGAGGAATGGAGCTAGTTACTAGAAAGTGAGAATCAAGGGCAAATACCAACCACTGTACAGTGTTCACGGTAAGACTATAGGTGTCTGAGGGCAAAGACAGCCTGGACTGATAAACAGGTGCCATAGTGAAATATTCTAGGACATTGGTGTGTCACTTATCCTCCCTAAGTCTCAATTCTTTACCATCCTATGAGAGTTGTGAAAGTAAAGTAATTAATAAGCACATGCAATGAGTAAATGCAATTAACATTGACACAGAGTAAACATATAAGGACTCTGGTTATAACATTCCTTTGATAAAATGTCAATAACATTTAGTAGTATTGTTAATTTTGCTGCTGTTTTCAACACCTGATTTGCAAAAACTGCCCCCTAAGCTTGCTTGGAAGATCGACCAACATAAAAATATCTATGGAATCTATGAAGTGCCATGCAAATTTACGGGGTTAATAGTTTTAGTAGTATCCAGTTTAATTTTGTGTATTATCATGTGTCATCTCTCAAATATATCTTATTCCTGAGAGTTCAGACAATGGCATCAGGGAGCAATTAACACTCTAGGCAGCAAATAGTAAGAGGAATGAATGGAAAATCTTTGGGAAATATGAAACCTATCACTGCCTCAAGCAGATTCCCTTGTGTTCTGGGTTAGCGGGACTGCCAGGTCACCAAGCATTCTTTGCACATGCTGTTTATTGGAGCCAGTAGGTATTAAATTATTTCATCAAGCAGTCCTGTAACTCTGCAGCTCCCTGGTGGGTCTTCTAATCTCAGATTATGTTCACCCATCGAGCCATGATTGCTGGAAGGGTTATTACTATTTCTCATTATACTATCTCCCAAGTCCTTTTTTATCCCTTTGTTAAAATTGTTCCACTGAGAATATTTTTTTCAACTGAAATTGAATTTTCTTTTTGACTCCCCACCATGATGTCATAGAGTTCCAGCTTCCCAAACATCTCATACAAATTCTAAGGGAAAACGAAATGTGTGCGTTCAGGAAGAATTATTTATTTTGTTGGGAAAATAACTTCATTTTCTCCATTCATTTTTATGCATTAATCAAAGTCCTGGATCAGCTCCTGCAGATGATATGTGCAAAAGCACACAGGCATGTGTGTCTTCATAGTAGTAGGGAATTAGAAGCCAATTCAATGAATTCTGTTGATCTAAATTCATATTTTTTAAATAAAATGACATTAAAGTTAACAAGCAGCCCCCACCAATGTGTGAACCCTAGCTCTCTGTTTCATGGGCCCTCTTCACTCCTACTATCAACCCAGCTCTTTTTAAATTTGCATTTTTAAAATATGGGAATTTAGTGAATAATACATAAAAGATAAGAAATAATAGACTAGTGTTACATTTTGTCATGAATAACAAAAGTATTGAGTCTTCCATGGGCACAAACAGGTTGAGCTCCCTGCCTAGTGTTTTACGTCTAAAATTGCTCTCCTCATTAGACATTATTTTGATATCATTGTTATCCCCAGCATTTGACAACTAGAGTCATGTCTTGATCAAACAGCAACACTTAACTGCCTTACTTACTCTTCAGATTTCAATAATCTGATAGAACATCCCAACACGGACTACATTTTCCAAATCTCCAGTCAGGGGACTAACAACTTCCTTTGTGTCCATGTGTAAAAGAATACAGGGATCATTAGAATTTCTAGAACATCCTTATGATTAAGATGACTACCAGTTGAAGATAGAAAATCAAGATAGTTCCCAGAAAATTTTGATCTTAAAGTTACTATACTGATTTTACCAAGAAAGGTGTCACATTCTTATTAAAGATAAGCATAAGAAATAGTCCATGAAATGTAACAGATGATTTTAATCTTCCTAAGAGTTAGACTGTTGTAATGTTCCACCACATTATATATAATGCCTAGTACAGGCCCTAGCACAGAGCAGGAAGTCAATAAATGTTTGTTGAGAGAAGGGAGAACGGACAGGTCATAGCAACGGACTGAAGTCTATGGAGGACAGAAGAATAGATATACCTATTTCTGAGGACATGGGCAGCAAAACTCCAGATGTCTGTTATTCTGTTCCACAATATCTAGAGATATTATAACAGAGACACGAATTTTCTAGGACCCCTCTTTTTAGGAATTTTTCACAAGGCTACTAAGCAACATGCAACTTACTCTAAACAGAAGATTCTGTCAGTTCACTCCAATTTCTGAGCAACTATTTTCAGGAGGGGTAGCACATTTAAAATTCTTAACTATTCAAAAGTCATCAATTCTCTTCTCAGAAATATTGCACATATTTCCACTGAGACTTAGTCCCAACCTCCTTCATTTATCACCAACTTCGTATGTGCCAGGCACAACTCTTAAAAACTTTAATATGTAATCACTCATACAATCCTTACTAACCTATTATAAGTCAACTGGGAAGAGGATTTGGAAAGTTTAATTGGATATCACTATGACCCAATCATTATCTTAAGGGGAAGGCACTAAAACAAACAAAAATGATGTAAAGTCTTTCCTCTTAAGAGATTTCAGTTGTATTGGAGTATAAAGATTTATTAAATATATATGTATGATATAATTTAAAAAGTTCTATACTTGCATGTTCATAACATAATAATAATTAACACAGTTACTTTCAATTACAAGTTGCTCTGAATCCAAACTTGGGCCCATCCTCCCTAAGTCTTAGGAAACTGTTAAACTGTTCCAGGTCGCATTTTCTTCATATGTTTAATGAAGCAATATTTGTATTTCTCTCCAAGGGTAGTCATGATAAATCAATATAAATGGTGTGTGTGACTAGTGCCTATCAATTTAAGAGTTAAATAATTATTACTGTCAATAAGTTTATTATTTCCATGGAAATAATAAATTGTCTACCATTGAATTAGAGCAGCTGTCAGAAGGAAGATGAATTTGAGATATCTATTTAAGGATGAGTAGGTTTTTGTCCCAACATTGTAGCAGAAGACATCTAATTCTGACAGTTAGAACGGCATGTGCAATGATTATCAGAGGGAAATTAAATTTCCTATAAGATGCTGACCTCCAAGTCAGACACATGGATGCACTCTCTTCCTGTGGACCACAACAAGACCAGTAGCTCTCAGCAGAAGATGAATTATACCATTTGGGTCATTGATCATACAAAGATTTGTTGTCAGCTTGACTTTTAAGATATGCCAGGTATTAGAAGAGCTTATTTATAGAAAGCAGATGGCTTTTTGTCATTTAATTCACTGAAATTTACTTAGTGTGAGTAAGAGAAGTCAAGCTGGCTCCATGATAAAAGCTCTCTAAATACATTAGCTCCTTGAGTGGACTGCAGAGGGACAAATAGAATACTGCTCTTAAAGTGAATTAGCCTTCTTTTATGTTTTACAAGAGATAAGACCAAAGTCCTCAGCAGTGAATGTTAACATGAGTAGAAGCAATTTCAGAATTTGCTTTATCAGACACTGAATCCTCTTTCATCCCATTGACCACAGTGCCACTATCCTTCTGAGGTGTTCTCACTGTCCTTCTAGAATAGAACAAGTTCAAACAACTGTGCCTTCTTCAAACCTCAGGCCTACTCCTTCCAGTTCTCAGATCTCAGTTTTGTGTGTTTCGTTTTAATTTTTTCCTTTTCCGTCAAAACTCCAATTGGTTGCCCTCTGTTGTGACATTACAAAGCATTGTTGGCTGACTTTCACAGTATCACATTTTCTTAATCCTTTGAAAAGCTCCCCCAATTTTTCATCCATTTTTTTATTTCTAAATTTCATTGTGATATTTATGCCCAGATGAGAATATACTCTCTGTTCTGTTCGTGTCTGTCTTTCCTGTCTGTCTTCCCTTCATTTTGAGTCTTCCTCCTAATCGCCCCGCAAACCCAGTAGGCATTATTTAAGAGTGACAGGAAGTATGAACTTTGGAGCCAGTAGTTTTTAGGTGTAGTTGTCTTGTTAGGTCTTATGACTTTTATAAAAAGTGTACTTTTTCTGTAATTGTCTATAAACAATTGTATGTATGCTATGTATATGTACATATATAAACATATGCATATATTTATACAGTAAATATATATGTGTGTAAATATGTGTGTGTGTATATATATATATATATATATATATATATATAAAAAACTCGTTATGAGGTATAAAACAGTGTATGCAAACAGTGCCTAGAAATATAGACTCACCACTATTATTGCTGTTTTCATTCAAAATGCTTTCTTAAAACTAGCCCAGTTCCCACCAATGACAGGTGTCAGGGATACAAAGACAACAAACCCATAGTATCTTTCCTGAAGGAGCTCACTATCTAAGTTTAGAAGAGCTTTGAGTACTATCACCTCGGGATAAAAGATATGCTTGAGGAAGTAGATAATGAAGAATAAAAGTCACTATTTTAATTTTTTTAATAAGTGGTTTTTGAGCACTTCTACTAGTAACCAGAGGTTTCGTGTCTTAATCTGCGTGCACTTGAGATGGCCTGCGCGGCTTCTTTGGAAACCTGCACTGAACTGTGACACATCTCAGGAAAAGCTCAGTGATCTGTCAGGAACAGAATCTGAAAGAATGTAAGTATTTCCTCATTAGTTTGTCTATGATTGATACCATGAGGAAAACTCAGATGCCTCACAGTCATTACCCTTCAACACCACGCCGCACAGTCTCAGTAAGGAGTATGACTGTTATGCCCTGGAAGAAGAGCAGCTTGGGCAGCTGCCTTTGGCAGGCACAGTTCACATACATCCCAAGGACCTGGGTTCGCAGCTGGGGCCAGGGAGCAACCAAGATGAACAACTAAAAATACAATAAACAAATGCTTCCTCCTCCTCTCACTTCCTGCCTGTCTGCCTCAGCTCACCTTCATTCCTGTCCATACCTTTCCTTTATTTTAAAAAAAAAACAACTACATTCTTATAGTATAAGGCAAGACTTCTTGGAGGAACATTTTGGAAATGTCCCAGCGAAGGTCAATCATGATGGACCATACTAAGTATTGATACTAGAGCTCTCCTCAAGAGACGGTTAAGATTTTGTTGAGCCTGAATCACAATTAGATTTCTCACTTTGTCCAGTCCTCCTCTCTTCTCCTTTCTTTTAGGTTTTGATTCCTCGGACATAAATGCCACACCACTTTCCTTCTCAGCATCTTATTTTGGAAAGACCAACCTGTGATGGTAGAATTTAAGTATGGGAAGACAAGGCCATTCATTTGATAGAGTATTAACTTTTCAAATGTTTTTCTACATGTGCTGCAAAGACATTTTATATTTATAACAAATGTGTTCATAGTCATCTTCACTGTAAAAAGAGTGGCAGAGCAGACCTGTATATATTGGCTCCTTTAGTTCAAATTGGAAGAGATCAGGTACAGTCTAAAAGTAAGAGCCCACATATCCTTACTGATGTGTGTCTGCTGGGGCAGGTCTACTACTCCAAAAATCTGTTCTCTGATGCTCTGCTTCAAAAGACACTTTAAAAATTATACTGGTGATGGATGCACAATGTTGTGACTATGTACATGCTCCTGAAGTGTATCATTTAACAATGGTTAAAGTATCAAGCTTTATGTTTATATCTAAATTTGCATATGCTAGTAAAGCCATAAGAGCGCAAGTCTTCAGCCTGGAGGGAGGGAGGGAGGGAGAGAGAGCAAAAACAAAAGTAACAACCAAAAAGCAATCATTTGAAAGTTGGTATAGAATAGGAAACTGTCCAAGTCTGTTGACTGGACCTGAGAAATGGGAAAGAGGGTAGGGCAGAAAGAAACACAATGGCAGAATAGTGATTCTCCACCTTTGCTTCATTCTAGGGCATTCTCAACCTTTTGATGGACTTTATTGACTGGAGCATTAACAAAGGCCTGTTCCCTAGGTTATATCCCCAAAGTAATGACATCAGAATCTCTAAGGGTGAATCTCAGGCACTAGTAGTTTTTTGCTTTTTGTTTAAGGTCCCCATGTAATTCATTATGTGATCAAGTTTGAGAAACTGTTTCACTTCCTCACCATTTACTAGCAAGTGCATTTCATCCCTAATGAATCCTATTTCAAATACACAAATCTCTCATCTCCCAAATTCTAACATCACCTTCTCATGGAGGCCTACTCCAGGAGGGAGTAGGAGAGAAGGATACTTCCAGGAATGAGAATCTACTCTAGCAGGAGAGTAAAAATGTTATCAGTGTCCAGCTTTTCCATCAACAACCCTTGGCTACAAACCTGAAATAGAGATTGCTTTCTCTTCTCACTTCCAAAACACTTTGCGTGGACCAGGCTCATTATTTTACCAGCAATACTGCAGTGGCCTCGGGCTGCTCTTCTTGCTTTCAATCCATTCTTCCACTCTGCATCTAAGCATCAATCATTCCAGCAGAGAATTGTGTTTGTCATTCTCCTGCTCAAAACTCTTCAATAGCATTTTTTTAAACCTTCCTCAATGGCTACAAAACATTGGATGACTTCCACCTACCAAGTTCTACAGCTTCATCTTTTTTATCTTTAGGCCCTTCCACAAGACTCTTTCTCATCCAATCTTACTGTACCTCTCATTTCTGATAATACCTCGTCTCTCATCTTCCTCTGTCATTCCCTCTAATTCTTCTGTCTCCATCTTTTATATCTCAGGCATGTGACCAGTGCTATTGCATTTGTCTAGAATTTGCCTTTTCCTTGCCTAGAGATCTCCACTTATTTTTCAGGTGTCAAATTAAACATCCTTCCTTAGGAAATCTTCCTGACATGCTGAATTACCTATTAAAACAATCAAGCAAATAGGTTCACAGGCACAGTCAAGATATATCCATAGCAAAGTATTTACATTCAATTATTTTTCCTTCTCTGGCCCTCAACTTCTAAGAGAGTGCAGTAATGCCTATAGTATTCAGCACTATCAGCTGGGCTTACTATTATGTCTAGTACTTTGATAATTGTATTTTCCCACTTAGTAATGGAGTGATTTATTAATCTCAGTTCCTACAGCAAAAAAAAAAAAAAAAAGAAAAAGAAAGAAGAAGGTAAACAACACCCTAAAGAGATAGCTATTTCATAGTCTACTAAATTATTATGTATTTTGTCTATTCATTCCAGAACAATTTCCCTCCATTTTTAAATTAGATGAAAACTTTCTTGAGAGTCCCTGATGTCTAGGATTAGTCACAGGAGGATTAGATTTTTAACCAGAATGATGATGGTTCAGAGGGTAGATGATTATAGCCTAGCATATAACAAGAGGATTCAAGGGTGAGCACAGATTTTGAGATCCAATATTTGTTGAAGCAACGTGAACACACCCTGTCAATCTTGATAAAGGTCAGATTATAAGAAATAAAAGTAAGTACCATTTAACCCAGTAGGTAGCATTATCTATACCTACATTTTCTCTAGTCTAAGAATATAAATAGTTGAAAGAGGATTCAGACAAATTAAGTGATCCGGAATACAGTAATGTATCATTATCTGCCACCAGGTATCAGCATCCTTCCATGACTTTTCTTTTTTTCTTTTTTGCTCATGCAACCATTATCAACTGAAGCCTCTTTTCCTTGGCCTCTTACATCTACCTTTTTCTCAGCACTTTTAAATAGTGCCTGAAGACAAATTAAATTGTAAGAAGAAAGTCACCCATACTTAAATACAATGATACAACCCTTAAAAGTTTGTAGAAAAGGAAAAATGAGCAGCAGAGAGGAAGTGAAAGGCATCATCCTGATTTCTATTTGTGAAAAATGTCTAATCTTTACAGAATTCCCATAAATGTGAGTGTCAGCACCTCACTAACCTCCAGCTCAACAGCATGAATGCACTTTCAGATAATTCAGATTTCTGGTGTGCCCCCCCACCAAAAAAAAAAAAAGCAACATTAGGAACACAGGCCCTAAATTCAGTCATTTTCATTCTAGGTGAAGGTCATTCTCTTGATATTTCCATTACATTCAGCATCAGCAAATCACAGCCCAGGGGCCAAAGCTGCAGGCAGTGTTTTTAAATAAAGTTTTATTGTAACACAGTCATGGCCACTTGTTTATGTATTGTCTATGGCTATATTCACAGCAAAAGTGAATTGTTGAAACAGATAATGTAATGCAACACCTACAACAAACCAGTCCTTTGCAGAGACTGTTTGCCGATCCCTACAAGTTGATACGATCCTATTACATCACTAATTGGTTTCAACTATGAAAGATTTAGGAAAGAATGCCAGCTTTCCGAGGACAGCACTGTAGAAGCAGCAGTAGACAGTCATAAATAGGTAAGAGATCCCAAAGTAACAATTATTACTGAATTTCAAGTTAAAAGATTTGAGGTATTAGAATCCTCTTCAAAGTAGGAGGAAAAAAATCTCAATTTGAGGAAAGGAGTTTCAGTGGGATTGATTGGTTAGATTGAGTTTGGGGCATTAGTGAAAGAAGACAGAGAAGAAACAGATTTTCAGAGGGTCATCAAAAAGCAGGTATCAAATCTTTGTCCTATCTGATATCTTTGTAGTTAAATCCTGACAAAGTCATTTAGTTTCACCAAATAATTACTGAGTACTCAGTAACTAAAAAAAAAAGGTGCATGTATACTACAGAGGAGTCCATTAAGTGAAACTTTAAATTTTATGCTTGAAAATAGCAGTTAGTCATTTATTTTGCTTTTAATTAAAATCTTTTAAAAATGAAAAATTAAAAAAATATATATATATACACACACACATACATACATGCATACCATCTGAACTGAAGGAGGCCTAACATCATTTAACAGTTAACCTTGGATAACTTACCCTCTTAGTGACCCAGTATACTAATATGTAAGGCAGAGATGATATTAATTTATTAATTTATCAGGCAGTAGGATTAAAAGAGTCAAACTATTTTTGGCATGGAGCAAATACTTTAAAAATCACAATATGTCTGTTGTTGTTAAGAGATGCATTCGAATCCATGAAAATGGTAGTGACAACCACAAACTTATTAATATTCACATCCTCAGTTCTTCAGACTTGTCTCATGTCTGCCATTCACAGCTGCTAAGAGAGGGATGGCACTGGTCTCACTCACCCTGGGCAGCCATTTCACGTTTTGTCTAAATTCTATTTGTTTATTGATAAAATAACAAAGATGTCTTTACTTGGCTTCTCTTTTCATTCATTTCTTCCTTGATTCTGGCATGACCTCATCTCTACACTTAATTTTTTAAGGTTCATTTCTTCTTCCTCATCTTTTCTTCTTCATGATACCAGTTTAGATGCCAAACCATGAATGTGGGCTTAGTGATTGTGACTGTAAAACTATAAAACACTGGTCAGATGTTAATTTTTAATATTGTTTTAAATCAGTTAGGAAAGCACTGGCTTTCTCTTCTCCTGTGTAATGCCACTCCCTGAGAGAGACTCCTGCTCTTAGTGCATTTAGCATTTCTCAATGGTGTTTTTATTTGCTGATTTCATGTGATTCCAATATCTTACATTATTGGAAATATGACCTTTATAGACTAAAATCATTACAGTAGCTAAATACTGAAAAACAATAATGCTTTACTTTCCATAGCACCTTATAAATATTAAATCCATTTTCATAGGCAGTCTAAATCTGAACTGAGGCCAGAGACCAGATTTCCTTTATTTTTCTCACCCAACAACTTGCCTCCTACCTAGCAGTTAGCAAGTACTTCATATTTTTTAAAGGTAAACGCTATTGTAAAGGCCCTGGGAGGGATGCAGGTAGAATACCATCTCTTGTACACGCATGAAAAGTAAATAGTAAGGAACACACAGAACAAGAATTTAGTTATTCTAATTCATTATTCAAATCTCTACTCCATGAGTGCTTGCAAAAATAAAAATATAAACTGAAGATGATGGTTTCTCATTGACATCTTCGTGTTGTGACTTTCAATGACAGGGCATTAGACTGAATAGATTTTTATTGTAAACTGCCCTCACAGATCATATACTTTATATCATATATTTTATATTATTATTGTAAGCTGCCCTCATGTACCATATACTTTATATTTCCACTGCAGTGATTAATGCGGTAGACATTTGCCAAATGAAGCTAAATTTAAATTTTATTTAATTAAATTTAAATAAACTTAAATATGCAGTCTCACTTAGCTATGTTTCAAGTACTCAGTAGTTGCATGGGCTTAGTGGCTACTTGATTGGATAGCAGAGATAGGTAACATTTCTATCAGTGCAGGAATTAGTTGCTGGGATAACCCTCCACATCCCCTGGAATTTAATGGCAAGGTTTGCCAAAACATCCGTTGGGAGATATGGGTAGATATAATATGTTTGGGATGCTTTCAAGTATGGAAAACCATCTGAGAGTTTCAGGAAACAGTTCCCCAAAATTTATTTTATAAAATAATTTATTGGTAGACAGAATTAAATCTTTTAATCTGTCACTGCTTCCTAAAGCATAATATATGTGCCTATAATTCGAATAAGCATCACATTTGAGCTTAGACTCTTGTCTGTGAATAAATCAATATTTCTTTGTTCCTTATTTCTCAATGAAGGTGTCAGAAAAGTTACATAAAAATGGAAAAAAGACAATTTATAATGTTGGGTTGGGAATAAATGTAAGAATAATTCAAACCTACTCCTCCTTTGAGTCTACAACAGTTCATATAGGCAACATGAACCAAGAACCTATTATAAGCCCACCAAGAGCTACATACCAAGGAAAAAGAGGTCAATAAGACACAGCACCTATACACAAGGATCTTACAGTAGACTGAGAGAAGCAGACAAATTAAGCAGTTATTTTGGAATGATTTTAGACTAGCAAAAAGTTTGAAAAATGAGATTTTTTTATATACTCTTTACAGCACTTACTGAAAAAAATGTGGCTCTGCAATTCTGTAGATAGTGTTTAAAGGTTTGCTGCTTTTGGATGTTTCTTATTTTCCCATTCCTGAACATGAAGAAGAAATCACAGAAAAATTTGAAACTGGGGAAAAATGTAAAACCTTTTATTGTTGATGCAATAGGTTCAGTTAAAGTAACCCACAAAGAGCCATAAACATTTCTAGATAACATTTTAAACAGCAGAGTATGGGGGACGACATGATCTTATCAGCATGTGCAAAATAAAGTGATATAGGCAATCACTGAATTAAAAGTAAATAATAAATTTGAAAAGTTGTCAAAAATTATCTTCAGGCAAATCTTTGAGGGAGGTAAATGGAGACTAGTCACCTTGCAGTGCTTTGGTTTTCCCCCTTTAGAATGTTCCCTATGATCTCTAAGCGGAGTTTCTCAAAGATCCACTGTTAGAGATGAAACAGCAGGAGAAAGATTTTCAGGGAGCCGTGCATACTTTCATGGAGGAAAATTTGAAATTTTAGTGGGAAAAGTATAAAGAGGCAAGAATGTTTGATGACTAGTTAAGCTCAAATAGAATGTCCTATCTATAAATTGTTTTCTTTAATTCATCAATTACTTTAAGATAAAGTTTCATAAACAAAAGGTACTTCATACATTTTCACTGAATCAAAGTGTAAATACAATATGTAAATGAAAAAGTACCAAGTGATAAAATCCCCAATCAACTTATTGAGAATAATGGATATTTGGGTGTTTAAAGATTCTTCAACTTTCGTCAAGGAGTTGGGCTTTCTCTTAAAAAAAAAAAAAAAAAAAGGTGGAGAAATTGAGATATTAAAGCAGAGATCAATAAAGGATGGCTTTATAAACACTAAATATTGGACAGGGATTTTGAGTTGCTTATGTGTATCCAATGGTCTTTGGTATTAAGTAGAACAATGATAAAAACTGGTATTTGTGGGGTAGACTAATTCCCCTTAACACCTCTCAAGATGTTCAATTTCTAATTTCAGGCACCTGTGAGAATGTCACCTTTCATTGTAAAAGGACTTTTATACTTAATCAAAAGTAATTTAGTCTACAAAACTGAGATGTGGAGAGTCTTACAACTTAATCCAGATGGGCCCATCTAATCACATGAATTCTTAAAAGTGGAGAAACTTCCCCCTGGCTATATTCACAAATGATATGACTCCAATAGAAAGACTGAGAGAGATGCACCTTTATAGCTTTGAAGAGTGAGAAAGTAGGCTATGAGCCAGAGAGAGCTACTGCCTCGAGAGATAGGAAAAGGCAAGGATATTGGTTCTCCTCCTGAGCCTCCCAAAGGCAGGACAGCACTCAAGGGGGTTACCTTGAGTTTAGTCCACTGAGACCCATGTCAGATTTCTGACCTATAGAACCACAAGTTGGCAGTAATTTGTGATAAAGGCAATAGAAAACCAATACAACTGGTCAACATTTAAACATCGTATATTTTATTTTTAGTCATGGATATACTACCTCATTTGAAAAAGGAAAGCTGGTAACACTCTATCCATAGCCCTGTATGAAAACAATCAAATGGAATTGAGTTCATTTCTTTCTTTTCTATTATTGAGGTAACATTGATTTATAAAGTAGTATACATTTAGAAGTACACATTTACTTTTCATCAGATATATAACACACTTTACCCATCACCAAATTTCTAATAGTCTTCCATCACTGTTCATTAGACCCCACTACTTTTTGTTCCTACTCCCTTCCCCTCTGGTAACCTCACTTCTATTGTTAATATTCAAGGGTTAGTTTCTGTTTGTCTGTTCATTTGCTTTGTTTTTTCATTCCACATATGAGTGAGATAATCTGAGATTTGCTTTAACTTCTGACTTATTTCATTTAGTAGAATCCCCTCTATTTCCATCTACATTGTTACAAATAGCAGGACTTCATCTTTTTAGGGCTGTATAGTATTCCATTGTGAACATATACTACATTTCCTTTATCCATTTACCTGACAATGAACACTTAGGTTGCTTCAAATTCTTGGCTATTGTAAATAATTCTTCAGCATATGCCCTGGTGGCCTAGTGGTCTAGTATACCTGGGAGCAGTCCCACATATATTCCAAGGTCCCAGGTTCAAGACCTGGGCTCGAAATAAGAACAAATAAATAAAGTTCCTCCTCCTCCTCTCTCTTCATACCTGCTTGCCTACCCACCTTCATTCCTGCCTGTATCTTTCCTTAAAAACAAAATGCTTCAACAAACATGGGCTGAATGTATTTCTTCGATTTAGTGTTTCTGAGTTTTTTGGGTAAACACCCAGAGTGGAATGATAAGGAATTTCCATTCTCAAGGTTTTTTTTCCAGGAATCTAGAATTGAACTCTTTTAAGCAATACATGAACACTAACAGCACCATTAGCCACTTTCTCCAAATTTTTATTTTCAGTAGGCATTCACGCATTAATGAAATCTGTAGGATCCTTCTAGAATTGGAATCAGAAACCCATCAATAATTTACGTGTGTGAATAGGGTAACTGAGTTATTTACCGCCTTGCGAAATTATGTTTGGAGGAGTTAAATGATCATCAGAAATAAGAGAGGCTTGAGGAAGACACAAAATTGTTGGAGCTTATCCAAGGGCATTGTGTTTTGTTTGCCAAGATAGGTGTCATGATTTCTACCCATCCATCATGCATCCTTACTCTCAAAATCCATCTCCTTTGCACATTAACCATAATGAAATAAATGTCAATCATTTGTTAAACACCCCATGCCATTTCCTACTGTTTATAGTCTTTTTAAGGTGCCCTCATTTCTGATGAGATGTTCTTTCCTTCCTTTTAATCTTGGCAATCTTCATATGAGACCAAGAGCTGATTCAAAGCTATATTGAGTTTTTTGGGAAAAAGCAGGGTATCATTTGAGTCCGACCTCAGTTCTTCTCTTGTCTCATTTACCAATGAGTTCAAGTCTCCAATGACAAGGTCAAGTAAAGCACACGGGTTGTAATAACGTGAGTTTTTATTACTTTATTAATTTCCTTATGCATTATTTTATTTATTCATAATTAGTTATTAAGTATATTATATATTCTAGCCATTACAGAAGACACAAGTCACATAATTATGAATAAACAAATATAGATTATTCTATCTTGGAGCTTAAGACAGAATCCTTCAATATAGTAATATTCCTCTTCGATCTTTATAACCACACAATGCCTGAGATATGAGGTATCCAATAAATATTTGAAGGAAGGAACAAAGGAAAAAGAGCAAAAGAAGAGGAGAAAGAAAGAGGAAAGAAGAAGTAGAAGAAATGCATAGAGACACAGTATGAAAGGGAAGAAGAGGCAGGGGAAGAAAAGGGAATGAGTTCTCTGCATACCAAGTCCTCCCAAACAAGACTGAGGCATCAGCTGGCCCCAAGGAAATAGAAATAAGTAAGTTTCCATTGAATATGCATAACTGCCATTTTGACAGAAATTCATTTTTATTTAATGTGGAGTATCAAAGAGTGGGTGACTCTGTGTTTCACAAACTTTCCCACTGAATTATTCTAATAGCAAAGGGGAGCGAACAAGAGCCTCCAGAGGCTCTCCACCAACTAGGAGAGAGAGTTTCTTTTAAGTCTCGGGATTTATTTGAAAAATTCATGCAAATTTTATATTCTACTCATACTACAGCCATATTAGTTTAAATAGAAAAAAACACATTAGTTTGCTCTGAAATCTACTAGTAAAATCTATGCTTTAAGAAACTGCATCCACGGAGACAGTGCAACTGCTCAGTCCTGCTCTGCAGCAACAGGCACCTGCCAGCTCAAAGACGACAGACGGAGGAAACCTCTGGATCGGGTAACCTCTGGAAGAGGTGTCCACGATGACTGTCCCTGTAAACAGCAGACAGGACCCCTCCAGACACCAGGGAGAGAGGTCCAGCTAAGAAGCATCTGACATGACTCTATATGCCTGACATCCCTTAAGTATTTTAAAACAGCAATTACTATCTAAGAAGTTCCATTTTAGCTGTTTCTAAATCAGTTAATAATGTGTATTTTCCTTTTAATATCCTTCTGAGGAGACTAGAGAGCCTCTCACATAATTTCATTAATCTGCACAACATTTCCTTTTCAAAGATGGGCTTTTTCATCACTTAAAGTACCTTATTTTCTACCAAGTGAATATCTAATATCGAACATTCCTCTGGCTTAAGTAATAGGAATGTTTATAATTGAATGGCAGTTAGAAGTTGAGCTTTAAATCTAGAGACTATTTTGCTACAAAGTTAATACAATGAAATAGTGGAGCCTGCAGAAATGCTTAACTTAAGGTTACTTATGTCCATGTCTATATCTGTATATCTATATAGATATATTTTAATTCACGGATTATATTTATACTGAGTTCTCATTTATCAGAAATGTCCAGTTCTTAAATGATAGTTTAAATAGATATTACCAAACATAGAAACAGTGATGCTGTCATTGATTGGGATATATAAAAAGATGATATTGATATTCTGTTCAGTTGAAAGTCTTTTGTACCTGAGAGTCAATCACAAAATCATCATTTTTATGTGTTTACTAGAAAGTTTTCTTAAATATTGAGAGTTCTCTTCAGAAAGACATCAGACTCACTCATCCCCACTATTCAGATAACTCAGCCTGGAAGTTGCTCCCTTTCTGTGACAATGAGGGTTGTTTACAAAGCTTCCCATGACAGAGGTGTGTGAAGTGGGGTAAAGCCTGTCTCTGGCTAAACTTGCTCGAACATGTTAAAAAATAAAAGACTATGTCTTTAGAATAATAGGATAATGAGTGGTTTTTTTTAAAAACTTTAAAATGGGTATAAGGGTTAAAAGCATCCGTTTAAAATTAATAACGTAATTATCAGCTTTAACAAGTGTTCAGTCCAATATGAATACATTCATAGAGAAAATATTAAACTGCTTTGTTTAGCTGTGTTCAAGAGAGGAAGAAAACAAAACAAAACAAAAACAACAAGCACCCTTCTCTATGTTTCTTACAGTCCAGTTGGTGCAATATAAATCAAAAAGCATCAGGTAAAGATGACTTTATTGATAAGGGTCTATGAAGAAAAATGAAGCAGGGTACAGAACAAAGCCAGTGTTCTATTCAGGCTGTTCTGGATGGTGTCACCAAGAGTGATCGTTGAATATTACAAATGGAGAAAGGACAACAATTGAGATAAGTTATTATAGTTATGATTAATAAATGCATCCTATACAATGATAGCTGGAATACTTGAATGTATGAATAGAAAGGAGTACTGATGCATCCTGGTAGAGTAGTGTTGGTTCTGTCGCCTCTGGCTGAGTGTAGTCCACATATAGCCCTAAGACCCAGGTTTGCATCCCAGGCCAGAGGAACAACTGAGATGAATGAGTAAAATAAAATATAAAATTGAATGCTAAAATCCTTCCTTCTCTCTCTGCAATGGCTTGCATACTTGCCTTTATTCCTGCCTGTACCTTTCCTTAAAAAAATGAAAGAATGATCATGGCAGTGTGCCCTAGTGGCTCAGGCATTAAACCTATGACTGGGGCTTAGTCTACACAAATCCCAAGGACCCAGGTTCGTGGCCAAAACTGGGGGAACAACTAAAATATAAACAAACAGACAAATAAATAAAATGTTTCTTCCTCTTCCCTCCTCCTTCTGGGCTGCCTTCCTGCCTGCCTGCCTTCCTTCTTCTTAAAAAAAAAGAAAAGAATATGGTAAGTGATAAATCCAGAAAAAGGCAAGACACACACCACAGACCAGAGAGGGCTCCTGCAGGTACAGTGAGGAGTTGTGTGTGAGGAGTATTAATGCAAATTTTTAGAGAGACTAGAACCATAATGACAGAACTGGGACTTCAAGGCAGTCAGTTCAACCTCTGAGCTGAACCAACAATCAAGCCCGCCTGAGAACAAGCCAGTGAGGAGGTAGAAACAATTATGTATGAGGAATCACTCAAACACAGGCCTGCTCTTCTCTGTTAAACATCTTGAGTATATCTGAATTGGTGAGGGTCATGGTTAGAGCATTTAGACATTTAACAATAAGACAAAATACTTTTCCCACACCAGACATTTTATGTGACTCCAATAGTAGATCTGGGAGTAAAATATCAAAGTTATGAGTCAGAATTGATCTAATAAAGGTATACATTGATTTTTTAAAAAGTCATCTCTTTCACTAGGTAATAAGCAAAAACTGGATAACCAGTTTTATGTCATGTGCCATGAATACAGGACTGATCCAAATTAAGAGTTCACTATAAAAGTGTTTAAGAAATATAAAAATAAAGCTATATTTGAACTAAACTTCAGAAATCTTCATCTGAAATAAAAACTACAACATGACTTCAGTATTTCTGACAGCACTGTGGTCACGCATCAGATGTCCACCAAGAAAAAGGAATGTTAAAAGTGATTTGATATGAATTTTAATAGATTTAGTGGTAGTGCTGCTTTCAAGTTACATAACATCTCTTAATCTGTGTCTCTACATGTAATACAGGGATAATAATGCCAACCTGGTGAATATTCTGTAATAATTTGAGTTGATTCATACACAAGACCTTCCACAGATTCTGGCATATACTGTATCTCAAATATTTTAATGTTTTATATATATGTGTGTGCGTGTGTGTGTGTGTGCGTGTGTGTACATACATATATATGTATAAATTAATAGCACATCATATGCATGTATTGCACAGTACTACCACTAATTCTGTTAGTTTTAACATATTTTATTAGTTTTTTAATTTCTAAAAAGGAAATTATATTCAATGTACCAAATGTAGAAATATGGAAAAAATGACTGATGACAAAAAAGCAACTATAGTAAACATAGCAGCATATATCTCTTCAGATTTTATGATGCAGGTATCTCGTTTCCTAATACAAAGAGTTTCAGTTAACCTTGTCTGCTAAGAGCTGTGAACATGGTCCTGCTTTCAATTTCCAGATGACTTTGTGTTGGACCAAAGTAGAATTGACTGATCCTGGAAACGACCTGTGTATTCTGAGGCCAAAAATGATAGGCGTTCATTTGATTTAGCTTTAGAAATTCATGAAATTCAGGGAACATACACAACCTACAGAAAACTTAGCTCGGGGTAGATGAAGAGATTTCCTCCCTCTGCAGGAGCTCTCCTGAAGTAGGAGAAATTCCCTTTTAAGCCAGAAAGTCCAGACTTTCTTTTTGTGAGAGCATTTATTTGAGGTGTGAGATGTCTAGGAACCCATGATTAACTAAGAAGAATTTTCTCTAGTACACACATTCTTTTCTTTCCATCTTTAGAATCTCAACATTATAAAATAGGTTCTTCCAAATTAGAATCATATGCTTTAGCTATATGCATTCATATCAAGTGGCTCAAGGTTGAATAGGAGACTGACCACACTACTTTACCTCATATGTTACTGAGGTGCTAATTTCTCCATCATCGTGAAAGATAATAATTATCTCTGGATTTCTTCACTGCAGTGTGATTCAGAGATACTTGCCCAGACACTGATGTCATGTATATTTTATGAAAACCTCACCCAGCATCAGCAAAGATAACTGTTCATACCTCCAGAATTTTTTATTCATGTTTATCCACAATGGGTGAAAGCAGCATGCAAAATAAATGAAGAATGATACCACAAATGTCTTTAGAGAGATATTAGAGGAGAATCAGCAGAGAAGGCTTATGAAAGTTGTATGAGCCATATATTATCCATGCATATGCTACAATGTCAGAACATTTAGTATGTCATGCTCCATACCAGCCCCAAATAATATATTTGACATGTAATGAAGTTTTAACTTGGGGTAGGCAAGTAAATTCTGCCTTTATTGTTATTTATAAAAATGTATTTGTCTTTAAATGTGCTACTCACATGAAAAGTCTCCACACGTTTTCATGATCATTTGAAACCTACTATTTGTATGGAAATATCAGACCTCTATGCTGTATAGCAATGTACAAGTATTGGTTGAATAGAGCTCAATTTCCTAATGCCATTCATATGCCTTTTTGTCACAGTGTAACTAATGAATATTGAAGCTGCAGACAAAAAAAATAAAGTGCCCAAGACAAGGTCAATAGGTTAAAACAGCAACATAGCAAAAAAAAAAAAAAAAAAAAAAAAAAAAAAAAAAAAAAAAAAAAAAAAATTGCCCATAAAATGTTCCTTTGAGCCCAGGAGTCATACAGTGAAGTGGAAGATGAAGAGGCCCCTTCACTTAGAAAGGCATATTTCTTCTAATTAGTAGGTGTCAACCAGAGCTAAGGGAGAAAATGCATGATGATATCTCAGACAATGCAATGGAGATGTTATTCGTGGAATGTAAGGTTAACAAAATCCACAAGGGTGTTTACACATATTTATTTGAGTATTATTATTTTCTGTGTCTTTGTCCCTCTGTGCATGTAAAGGATATGGTGGTATAGAAACAGAAGGTCAGAGTTGGAAAGGAATGAGACATAATTTAGTCCAGGTTCTTCATTTTTAAAGATGAGGACACTGCGGTCCAAAGAGGTCAAGGGAATTGTTTAAGTTCACAAAAGCAGTAGAGTAGGAATGAGGAACAAGATCCCCAGCCTCCCAATGTCAGCCCTCACATTTTGTTCTATTCGGTGACCTGAATGACCCACAAATCAAACATATATTCAAAGAAAACTTCAGATAAGATACCCTGAAAATTTTCTTGACCCCATTACTGATGATGAATAATTTCAAATATCTCAGCCATTTTCAGACTGAATTTTAATATTGGTCAATGTGAACTGTGTAACAAATGAGGTAACATGAAAACAGTTTAGATGCTGGACACTGCACTGGAGTTAGACACCCCTAATTCAAATCCGAGCTCGATCCTTCCTATGTATGTGACCTTGGACAAATTACTTGACTTTTCTTGCTTTGCCTCATTTGGAAATTTTGAATTCTAATAGTCCCAAGCTCATCTAGTTGTTGTGATGATTAAATGAGTGTACATGAAATTGTCCAGGAAACTGCATAGTCCAAAGTTAGTTCTCATAATACATGAATGGCTATTTTTGCTATTTACAATTCTTAATGATAACAAAGAGAAATTTCCTTACCTTGCGCTTAGATGCAGCCCATTAGATGGATGAATTCATCTACCTTTCATAAGATCATGATTTCTGTTTTCAAACAATGAAGAGACATAAGAAGAGATTGGTCAATTTTCATGTAATAAATGAACACAAACCAAAAGACTTATTGTCTTGTTTCTTCAAACACATAAACAGATGGTCTGTTTTGACATATTGGATTCTAAATCCTCCTGCAGGCATTTAAAGTTTAAATGTAAACCACAATGCAAGTCCTGGTAAGGAATCAAATATTTGGCCAGAGTTGGAATGCATGTGTTAGTTAAAACTAAATAACCCTTGGAGAACCACCACTACTAGACCAAAGAATTTCCTTTGTGCAAAATTACTGACAACCTATTCAGGGTAAGTACTCGGCAGGACAAGCACTGCTAGTCAAGCTGGCCTCTGGCCCACAGACGCATCCCTTTACTCATGAAAAATAAAGCACCTAAACTTAGAGGCTGGCCACATATTTTGTAAAAATCCCATATGTACAACTTTCTAAACTGTAATATGGAAGTGTTACCCAGAGCCCCCTTGGTCTCTTTTCTTGAAACAGAGAGTGTAGAGTGATTTCCAAATTGAAGATACCATCAAAATCTCCAATCCAGGAAAAACTGTCCTCAAGGACAATTAGCGTGAATATTGTGCTGACAAATCTGAGGGTTTTTTTTCCCAGATATAGGGCCATGTTTTGTTTAAGTGACACATAAAAAAATGTGCATGGTCCTCTCGGGTTTCTGGTAAGTCATTCCTAAAACTAATGGAACGATATTTTAGCAAGAATGATCCAAGTATAGAAATCATGAAAATATCTTACTTATTCCACACCCTAATATCTGACTCTAATGGCAACCCATCGTTCAGAATAGTCAGGGACCCTCAGTACCAAATACACCACAATAGCTCAAAACAGATTTTCAGCTAAGAAACAAACTACTAATTGATTTACAAATGACTTGAGGTTTCAACTTTAATTTGTAAGTCACTGAGGGACTTAAATATCCCAGAGGACTATTGACCAGTAGAATCATAAAATAATCACACTAGTAACAATTCATAATAAAGATAGGCCAACAGAGTTATTAGTTTCCTTTCTCAATGGAGACTATGCTAAAGCCAGCTTTCAATGACATTCTCTTTGATTAATGTTTGCATTGTGTACAATTTATTGGTCACTTGCTCAGCAGAATCTTTTCAGAGGAAGATTACACACAATAATGTCTCACCAGTTCTAGCTCTGTAAAACATATCTAGATTACAAATTGGACAATAGAAGACTAATTAACACTGATCAGCAGATGTGCCTGTCGGAGGTGGTGCACTCAGACAAACAAATTTACAACTCCGTTCCTGGAAAATAAATTCATTTGCGACTTCTCTCCAAGTACCTGGGTGAGCATTTAAAATCTATCCCCAGGGTCCTCTTCCCATATTACAACATCAACACATCAGTCTTCGGAGTTAGATAAAAGGAATCTGATGAGGACGACGTTAACATTTATGTTGCTTTTAAATAAAGCATGAAACTAACATCTTGAAAGACTGTGAGTGGAGAAAGGCAGCATTCACGCCACACTCTCTGAGAATTATTCATGAAGCTTTAGTGCCTTAGTACCTCTCAAGATTTCAGTTGCTTATATCTGATTTTACTTAAAGCTCTTCCTCACAATGATTGTTTTCAGATATTTCATCTACCAAGATAGGAACTGTGCAATAACAGGAAGAAACAGTTTGAGCGCCTAATGATCTCTAAATGCCTTAATTGCCTGATCATCTTCCTTCCTGATTGTTAAATATTCTCTATTTGTTGGGATGGGGAGGGTATTGATGAGAGGAAAGGAAACGGTTTACATTTAGGAAAAACAGATTTAATAAAATGATCCTACTTAGAAAAAATCAGAGCTAATAATTTGGGTTCAGAGCTCAGTGAAGAATGATTCTTTTCGAGTGATTTTTGTCACACATAATCAGGCTTTATCTTTAAGCAAAAATCCAGAGAACTGACACTCGCTGACAAAGGTTTATTAGACTCCATCCTCTAAACTCCCTGTCCATTATTGAAGAGAAAGTCATCATTTTCCCTGGGTTTTCCCTCTGTTTATAGGAAGAAAGTGAATGTTACAGAGTAAGCCAGATTAACATTCTTTAGCCCCTAAAAATGACTAGGTTCTATCTGATCTCTAAGAATTACTTGTGAAACAAGCTTTTATCTCCCAATAAACAACATTCCTCTTCTTCCAGAAATTCCCCATAGTCCTAATTTGCTAAGTCAGAAACCAAGGCCTGCTCAGTGACAACAGAGGGTTATTTCTGTTTCTTTAGTGGTTTATAGTTTTGAAAGTATTTCCACATACATTTTCTCATTTGATAATGATGAACATTTAGCTCCACTGAAAGCATGTAATACTGGGAAAGGGACTGTGGCAGATGTGACATTTATGGGATTTCACACAGGGCAGAAATTAGCATGAAGAAGTTAAGGCTGTTCAAGTGTGTAAGATTCATAGTCCAAAATCAGATACAGAATGTCATTTGTATTTACATGTAAAGCAAAACTGAAAATGCTGATCATGAAACATTCAGCAGTGTTAAACCTCTCTCTCTCTCTCTCTCTCTCTCTCTCTCTAAATATATATGCAATTTTTTACATGATATTCAAAATAATTTGTGCAGATTTAAAAGATTAAAACTAATTTTCCCCAAATGATGCATTATTTAGTAAAAAGAAGAGAAAAATGAACACCAAGCATAAAATGCAAAATAATTCCTTCAGCTATAGTGTTTATTTAGTTTGATATTAAAGTGTTTAATAGAGGGAGGATAGAATATGTTTTGTAATTAAATGTGTATTATGGTACTTATACATGCATTTTTTCTTATGACATTTAGTCCTTATCAATTTTATATCTAATTTCTACTTCATAGAGCTAATGTTTTTATAGGAAAAATGTTTATTGTTTCTGTGTGCTTTCAAAACCAGTGATGCCACACTTAAAATATTTTCTCTTTCAGAAAGAAAGTGACAAATATGTCTCCCTGTGTCTTAAATGTGTACACCTTTTACAGGTTTTTATATGAAAATGTTTATTCCAAGGAATAAAAAAAAGTTCAAGGATTTTTTTCTGTGAAAATCTGATTTTAAGTATTCTTCATATAATTAATTTTTAAATATATTTTGTGGTGGACAAAATACATAGTCAGATCATGTGCATAACTCATAAATTGATCAAATCAATACATTTTGAAAAATATACTTGTTTAATCATAAATGCAGACCAAATGTGAATATTACTAGCAATCCAAAAGTTTTTTTTATGCCCATGTCAGTTATTTTGCCCCCTAAAGGAAGTCACACATATAAATGGATTCCAGACAGATTAATTTATATCAATGGAGTCATGCAATATGTATACAACATTTGAACAGCTTTCCTCCATGTGACATCAATGCTATGTCCTACAGAATGTAACGGTATGATAACCTCATTGCTATAAAAGTTCATGTTATTATTATAAATACTTATTATATACATTTGATTATATTTCTGTTGGGCATAACCTTTGCTTGTTTTTATTTTAGTCCTTCTGGTTGGTATATAATGTATTTTTCTATGGTTTTAATTTTCACTTCCCCATCATTAATTAGGGCAAATATATTGCCTGGTAAGGTGGTCTGATAACTTTTGTCTCTCATTGATTAGCTAACTTTGTCTAACTCAATTAAAGTAGTAGATTAATAGAAAAAATATAGATTGATTGATAGATGTTTGGCTGGATAGACAAGATAAATAGACTCATAATAAAATGCCACTGTTTATTTCTGGTGGTATTATTTATTTTGAAATCTATTGTCTTCATTATTAGTAAAACCACTTTAGCTCTCTTTAATTAAGGCTAGCACCATATGTATTTTTCCAAGCTTTTACTTTTAACCTTTGTCTTTTACTTTTTTTCAGTAGGAAGCATATAATTAGGTCTTCCTTTTTTTCTTTTAAATATAGACTTTGACAATCTCTAAAAATTAAAATTTTTAACCATTTGCATTGTGTGTGAGTACTAATATTCTTGAGACTAAATATACTGTCTTCCTATTTGTCATATTTATTTTTTGATCCCTTTTAATTTTGGAGTAATAACCCCATTTTGTGTCTTTTTTTGGCTTTTTAGCTATACCATACCATCCACACGTGCACACACATACATGTTAGATACATATTAGTTATACTTCGTTATTGACTTACTTTGTTGGTTGCTATCAGGTTATGGTGTATAACTTTTCTTATCTTTATTAAGTGAAGTTCTATCATTTCGGTGACTACAGAAGCAGCTTGTACTTATCTTTCTCTGATCCAAGTACTTTATGATACCGTTGTCATACATTTTACTTCTACAAGTCTTATGAATGCCTCTGTGTTTTGTCTTTAGTTTTTCTCTAAAATCAGTTATCTTTAAAGAGATTATTACTTCATCTTGATATTATCCCTATATTTATAATTTCCAGTGTTTTTTCTTCTTTTGTGTAGATATAAATTTAACTTCTGCTGTGGTCTTTCTCTTACTAGCAGACTTCCTTTAACATGTCTTGTGTTGCTGGTGTGTAGTAATGAATACTTGGAATTCTTTTCATTCCTGAAAATTTATTTAGCTTTCTTTTTTGTAAGATATTCCTGCTGGATAAAAGATTCTACATTAGCAGACTCTTTTTTTAGTAATTTAAAAATATGGCTTTCATCTTCTAGCTTATATTACCTCTAATAAGAAGTCTTTCATTCTCATCTTTGTTCATCAGTTCTATACATAATGTATCATTTTCTCTGGTTGCTTTTAAGATTCTTCATTATTAACAATTTAAATGTAATGCATTTTAATGTGTTTTGATATACTTTATTGGTTTGGGATACACTGAATTTCTTGGATTTATAAAGTTTTACCTGTCATCAAATTTAAAATTAAGGCCGTTGTTTCTTCAAACTTTATTTTCCCCCTTCAGAGACACACTGAGAAAATATTAGACTATGTACACTAACCTACACACAGATCCTCTGTATTTAAATATTTTTCATTTTGAATAGATTTCTTTGCTATGTCTTCAATTTAACTCATCTTTTCTTTTGTAATGTCTATGTGTCAAGAATCCAAGAGAATTTTCTATTAAAAATATTATATATTTAACTTCTAAAGTTTGACTTAAGTCTCTTTTCTATAAATTTACTTTTCGCATTCCATCTTTTCACTAGTTTCTTATACATATGGAATACAGCTTTAACAATTGTTTGTTAGCCAACAAATTCCATCACCTCTGTCATACCTTGATCAGTTTCAACTGATTTTACTTGTTATCAAGTGTTGTATTTCTCTGCTCTTAATAATCTTTGGATTTTTTGTTGTATATCTTACATTGTAAATTTTGTGTTGTTTCATACAGTTTTTTTAGATTCTTCTAAATATTCATGGATGTGGTGAAATTACATAGAACAGTGTGATCCTTTGAGCTTTGCTTTTAAGTTTGTATTAACGGACGAGAGTCAGAATTTATTCTGGTGTTATTTTTACACACTAATAGTCGCAATCTTTTATTGTTTTTCTTTACTCAAGCTGGTGGGGAAAGCTTTATTCCTGGAACTATGGAATCTCTGTGCACTGCTGAATCTTTTCAATGGTTCCATCTCAGTGATCATTAGTGTCTTCACATCTGCACACAACCAGTACTCAGCGGACTGCAAGAGGGATTCTCTGAAGATCTCTTTTCTAATTCTTTCCCTTCCTGAAAGTACTTGGCAAAATCATTCTCAGGTAAGTGTCGATTTTTTTTTTCTGTCTATGGTTCCCAGGGATTCCAAACTGCCATGTCAGCACACACTTGAACTTTGAAAATTCATTAAAAGTTAAGCTGGGATTTTTTTTTTTTTTCTTACCCATATCAATAGTGATCTCCTGCCTTTTCCCACTGCTCCACTAGGAGTTACAGCAGTCACCAGTTTGTTCTCTCCGAGGATGGGCTAACACTCTTCCAATTTTAGTTCATTAGATTTCTTCGCATTCTCAGTTCTCTGCCGGGATTTATAAAAGTGATTTTGTGGATATCACTAAAACAGGAGCGTCTTCTCCAGAAACTTTCTAACATCCTAAAAGGAATCATAAGTCTCTGACTAGTAATATTAGATCAGATGCTTCATTATACCTGGGAAAGTACTGTGAGTGGACTTGGGACTATCTTCTTCCAAAATGATTCAACTTCTTTCTGGTAGAGTCACACTGAAAGTGTGACCCCATTGCCTAGATCCAATTACTATTTCAGTTAATTCAAGGCTGAGTTTTAGTCTGGTTCATGTTCCATTTGCCCTACTCTAAACAGAGTCTTTCTAAAATTTAAACTGAAAGCCTGTGTACTTACCATGTCTTCTAGTTTCTAAAAGGTCTTAAAGTTCAATTGATTTTCTCTCCTCAGAACTGTGAGGTTGCTACAGCCACACTAGGTTTTATAAACTTCTATGTGTCAGACATAATCTGAAATGCTGACCTGGAAACTATGGATTGGTGCTGAATAAAGATTCCAGAACCACGAATGTGCACACTGGAGAACTCCCTCTTAGAGTCTTCAAACTTTCAGCATACAAATCTCCCACTGGGCTCAGTCAACGCTTCAAGTTTTCTAGATTTGGGGGTTTCACTACCCTCACGTCTCACACAATATGAGGAAAAAGAAAATGCAACAGAGAATAAGTCCAGTGAAATCAAAGTGTGACAAATGGTCACACTTCTACCATACCATCAATAATAATTTGGAAATTAAGTAAATAACATGGCTTTCGTTTTAAACTATTAAATAAATACATAATGGATCAATGATATTCAAATCTTAAAGAGGAAAAGTATCTCTCAGGAGAGCAAGATTTGATTGCACCTCTTAGAATATTTTTAGAAAAGAAAAAAAATCAGCCTATGAGTAACAAAGATACTTGAATCGATCAAACTCTGCTTAAGTAACTCTGATCTCTTTTTCAGGTAGGCCTGGTTCCTTTCTGCATTGTCCAGTTTTAGCAAGAATCCTGAGAAGTCAGTTTAACCAGAATCTCACACCCTCAATATCTGATCACTCTCAATAACTAATCAGGTTCCACATCCTCCACCATCTGCCAAGTGATGTCTGATCACCCTGCCTTGTCTTCAGAAAGAATCCTGTTATGTTAGTTTATTCAGACTCACCTCTTCCTCTGATGAGTCCTCTTAGTGATTTTCCAGCTGCAACCCTTCTTCCTGCTCTTCGACTATTGTCCCAACTGCCCATTCTGTATTTAGAGCTGAGTCCACTGTCCCTCCCCCATAGCAAGTATCCATTGAACAAATTCTTTTTACCATCAAAAATTAAAAAGAATGACATGAATATGAAAAAATATAGTACAGATGTCTTCTTGGTAAAAATATGGTAGCTGTTCACTTATGTTCTGCATGCTATGTCAGAATACCTACGTTTAATGTTGTAAAATGTCCATGACTTGCCCAAATTCATACCAACTAGTGGAAACAAATCAATATTCTATCTGCTTGATCAAGACTTAAATTTATTTATCTCTAAAATAAAATCACTATTTTTTTCTTGACATCAATAATATCTATCTAAATATTGGGCTAGGTTGCAATTAAATACTCCCTGCTTCTTACTCACAATATTAATTCTTGTTGTCAGTCCTCATTCTAACATATCTCGAATGTATCTCTTCTCTTTCCCTCCCTACGACCACCCTCCCCACACTTATATTCTTTATGTGTCCTTATTTCCCCTAATTTGACTCCTTGACTCTGCTCAATGCATCTACCTTTGATGCTGTTCCTTTGATGTCTTAATATCTGAGTCCAAACCCATAACCCTCTGTATTAGCTACAATAAATGACACCCAAGTCATTAGATGATATTTGCATGCATAATTCCATGTCTTTGTCTAAAAAACTCTTTGAGTAAAATTTCTTCTGAGGACTCCAAGACTTCCTCTGTGAAGACTTTCCTTAATAGAGTGGCATTATGCATCCCTTCCTCTGCTCTTTCATGGTACTATATAGATAAACCTGCTATAGATTTAAACATGCTCTGTTTTTGAATGTTTATTACTCTCCAGAAATAATTCCTTATCATTTTATCTAGTCTCTCTCGTACAATGATTGTGTCCATGTCTGTGATTCTGCAAGGTATACACCAATTAATCTTAATTGTCTCTACAAATTCTCCTTCCCTCAAACTTTGAGATTTTATATATGCTGATGTCTTTAGTTCCCCTGTCATATGGTTTTCTTTACATCTAACACTGAACCCATAATCTACTGCTCTCCATGCTATAGTCTCTGTGTTACCTAATCCTATTTCTGGATATCCAATCTCTTTAGCCAAGAAAACTTCCTCTAGTTTCTTAATCCACTTCTTTCCTGGAATCCATTCAATTGCCAAATTCTATGGTGTCAATATCAGAAATGCCATTTAGTTCTGTCAGCTTCTTTTCACCCTCACAGCATTATAGTTAGAATCATCACCATCCTTTCAAGGCTCATGGTTCCAGCAATGTCCCAAAAGATATTACTTAAAGATGAATCCAATACAACTTCTTTTGCTTCAAATCTTAAAAAAAAAAAAAACTTTATGATAAAAATTCCACCCCCCCAGCCCCAGGGACCCAGCAGACTCTATTATCTGTCCTGTAACCGAGCCTCAGCGTCCAGGTCTCAGCAACCTGGAAGACTGTCCCAGCTGTGGCAGGACCCAGCCCCAGTGACCAGGTGAATGAGAGAGAGGACTCAACCCAGGCTGCACTGAAAAACTCCAACAGCCTGAAGCCCCTCTAAGGATGCTACAGATGCTGGCAGGAAAAAAAAATCAGAAGAGAAAGGAAAACACAGTACAGGTAGATAATACAAAACAGAGAAGAAAACCACGTGGAAATATAATCCCCTCCCAAACAAATCTCCAGTGGCACAGAGAGAAGATGTCAGGAACTTCCCATAGAAGACATCCATTCACAAAGATTGGGGCAATCTAAAAGACAAATAATTCAAAAATAATAGTGCTAAAAAGACTGAGCAAGATGCAGGAAGGAAATGCAACCACCCCAAGGCAATCAGAAGACCTCAGAAAAGAAGTCACAGATCAAAGGGACTGCTTCACCAAGATGAAGGTTACAAAGAAAGTCCTAGAAGAAATGCTAGAGACAAAAAAAAAAAAAAATAATAATAATATATATATATATATACATATAGTCAATTGACTGAAGATGAATATGGAAAGTTCCATAAGCAGACTTAATCTCACAGAGAAATGAATCTCAGATATTGAAGACAAGACCACAGAGGCAGCCCTCACAGAAAAAAAGAGAAAAACAAGACTGAGGAAAAATGAAGAAATCCTACAAGATATATCAGACACCATGAGAACTTCTTTTGCTTTGTAAGGGTAATAGGTATCCTGGAAGGATGGATCATCATCACGAAGGGACAAAACCCTTATATGAAGCACTAGATTGTATATACCTAACAGAAATATACAGAGGGTTCTATCCCAATAAAAAAGAATATACATTCTTTTTAAGAATACACGGAACATTATCATGAATAGACCATATCTTGGGACACAAAACCAAGCCTCAGTAAATGTAGTAAAACTGAAAGTATAGAAAGCATCTCTGATCACAAGGGAGTGAAACATAATCGAACTGGAAAACTAAAACTGGAAGAAAAAGTCAGCTCCCTAATTTGATGTGTAAAACACTGCTTTAACTTTCCAGTCTGATTTTTTTTTTTTTTTAAAGGAAAAGTGCAGGCAGCAATGAAGACAAGTTAGCAGGCAGGCAGGCAGAGAGAGGAGGAAGAAGCGCTTCATTTATCTTATTTAGTTGTTCATCTTGGTTGTTTCCCCAGGCCCTGGATCTTAAACCTGGGTCCTTGGGATGCACATGGACTAAGTCCAGTGGCCTTATCTGTGAGGCAACCAGGACATGCCTCTGCCCTTATCTTGTTTTAACCACATCCTCCACAAAAACTTTATATTTAGTAAAATGCACAAAGGTATCATATATTCATGTTACTTCTACCTGAAAATATTTTTCATCAGCTAGCTTCAACAGGTGGTTACTGTAAACCTCATAAAAAATGTGATATTTATTTACCCAAAGATTTGAAGGAGCCATGGGTGACTCGAATGAGTGGTCTAGATAGAGAAACAAGCTGGTACAAACAGCCTAAGGCAGAAGTATGTATGCCATGTTTAAGGAACAGTAAAAGCTTTGCTTAAAATAAGTAGAGGGAAAGAGTAGGAGATAGGAATCATAAGCTATATGGAGAAAATAATGATGCACAGCCTTTAGGCTGCTGTGAGGGTTTTGGCTTTAACAATAAGGAAACATGAAAAAGGCAAAATTTTGAATAACAATATCATTTACCCTATGTTATCAAAGAACAAGTGTGGTTGTTCCCAAAGAACTTTAAACTTGCCTTTATTTTAAAACTGAACACATTTATGTAATGATCATATTAAATCTCACTTATCCCTGCCCCAGTCCATATTCCAAAGTTCTCAAGAATATGAATGATGTTTGTTTTTGTATCCACAGACACAGTCCTTTACATACTCAGGACATTGCAGATAGCCAGTGAATTCAGATGCAGACTTAAATACAAAATACCACCTCTATCCAGGATGTGTCAGGAGCACATAGAGATGCTGTTGCATATCAATTCAACTCAACAGAAGTCAGAAGTAATTGAGTGTGTGTACTGGTAACAGCACATACTCAACGTGCATCATCATGTCATTCAACTTCAGCTAACTTTAGATAATCATCTCTTGCTGTAAAGCTCTAACTTGGACAATGAATGAGATCTTTCCAGAGATCACTTGAAACCCCTAAATGATCTGAACAAGATTGGAGATGAGGAGAAAATTAAAAAAACAAAAAACTTCTAAGACCTAAGACCTGTCATTATTGTCCGACCGTGTATTTTTAATGATTCAGGGTTTTTGCAAGAACATTTAGAGGTGTGTGATACTATCTTCTTTTGCATGGTGAGAATCTTAATACTTATTAGGAAATATATCTGAATCCAAAGTTATCACTTTCAGAACTGCAATCTCTTTTTGCCTCGTCAGCAGGTCTCTACATAAAGGGAAATATACGCATCCATATTACCAAGACCTGTATCTTGACATATATTAATAAACCTAACCACATTTATATAGTACTTACATGAAAAAAATTACTGCCATACTTAGGAAAAGTGACATGAATTTAAAAAGGCTGTTTTGTGTCAGGGACAAGGGATGAAATTTGGCATATCCGAAGAACTGAAGACAGGTTTAGTAGTTTATTTTCTTCATTCTGGAAATTCTGACTGCTTTAGTAAGATCCCATATCAATTTCTCACTTTGGCTTAATGTGCCTCTTAGAAGGCTTTGAAAGATACAGGGGCCTTTAAATTGCAACCTTGGTTCTTTTTACCTTCTCAAAGTAGAAATAAACCTTAGCGATTTTTCTTTCTCCCTGCCTCTTCCTGCCACCTGAGTGTTCTTGTTCAAGGCCACTCTATTCCCACCTGAAGAACAGTGCTTGTTACTTCCTCGAATGACTCTGGTGAGGGGCAATTCTGAGAGGGACATAAGAACAATTCCATTCAACTGTGTATATAGAGACAGACAGACAGACAGATACACATATACATAACCATACACATACATATCTACTACATACATACATAAGATCGATTGTGTTTTTGTTTGCATATAGTTATAAAAAAAACCCTCAACTCTATCATCTTAACAGCATGGACATTAGCAAGAGAAAAGTGCCCTAAATCAAGGTCAGTCTTCGTATCTATATCATAGGAATAATGTTGCCTTTTTTTGAAGTTAATGCAGGATATCACGATATAATAAAATTAAAATCAAATAGTAGAAGCAAATGTTAACCACTTAATAGTATTTTTCTAGCAGTCAGCAGCTAACTAGGGCCTGTATGTTAATATCTAGTATTGCCACATCTAAAACTTTACTGCTTGAATAGTAAGTAATGGGTCAATATCATCATTGATCATTGTAATACAATCATCTACAAACAAAATGTTTGAGTCCTTTTTTTATAAAGTCTTTGCTATAAACTGAAAAATCTCACAAAAAGTGGTAATGTATGGCCACTGCGGTTGACTGTTGTTTCCAATTTCCTGTGATTTACACATCTGTCCATTGTGATGGGAAGGCATGCTGATAGGTGGGCAAAGATGGCCACGCATTCATCTCTGTGACAGGCCATTAGCCATCTTCTTTCACTTAATGCTATCTGACAAGTCTTGACCAGTTCAATTTTCCCACAGAAGGCACCATATTTAATGGAATTAGAACTCCCACCCTGTTCTCACGTCATGTTTTATGCATAGGCAGATTCAGGATTGTCTCTTTTTAACAATCTTTATTTTAGGTCATTTTAGCTAATTCTCAGTTCCTTTGCAATCCCTGTAGGAAATGAAAAGCAAAACATTGCCACTAGCCAGGGTAAAATTTGTCAGTCATTCTTTTGGAAAGTAAGTGCTAGTCAACCATTTTGTAGAACTGTTTAGAATCCTAGTCATTTGAGGCATTTTGTTGTTGCTGGCAACAGAATTATGAATTTGTAATTTTAAACTATATCACTGTAATTTTTTCTGATAAAAAGTAATTTCTCTTTAATTTTTTCTAAAGCAACATATGGTGGGAATAAGAAATTTGTAGTGATAAACTCCTTACAACAGAGAAAGACTGCAACTTTTTGTTTACAGCTAATTTTTTTGCCTACGAAGTTAAAGCTTCAGCCATAAAATTAAACACTATTTGTAAACAGATACCAACATTTCCCTAATCAGCAATTCTGTCACTTCTTCAGGAATTCAGTATAGAAAGTTTATTAAAGGAATAAGAAAGTCAATTTTATCAAAAAAATACATTCTGTTGAGATATAAATACAGTATAAATCATAACACTGATATGCATTTAATAAACTAGAATATTATATTTCTTTCCCTCTCCTTTTTCTTCTAGGTGACATGAGTTGTCAAGTAACACTAAAACATTTTAATGAGTTTGACGTCTTTTATTCAATGGGAAACAGTCTGGGGATTGAGTACAATGTCTCTCACAAGTCATGGAGCACTGTCTGAGGGATTTGGGGAAAAAAACAAGTTTTATTGAACATTTCCAAGGTGGAACCAGAACATGATTAGTCAAGAGGTTGGGGATTTCCTTATAAGGTGAGCAGGTCCTATTTTCTAGGGCAAAATAAACTAGTTAAAGCTGTGTTGGAGGATTATGATTGGTGTTTGTTATGTTTCCTGTAAATTCAGGCTGATTTAGGTTTAGATTTGTCCTTTGAACTTGGCCACTAGGTGGTCTCCATTTTAAGGGTGTCATTATAGGAATAAACTTTACCAGAGCATGCACTGTATGTTTTAATGTCCACAACAAGCACAGGTATTTGTTGGCTTACTCCATGTATGAGAAAAATAGGCAGAAAAAAAATAGCTGTCAGACACTTACATTTTGACTCTTGTCTCTACTTCTTATATGGTTCCAGGACACTGAAAGCAATTGCGAGAATTCAGTTCACCAAAGGCAGGCACCATCCCTTTGCACTGCCTGAAAGGGTTCATTTGCAAAATAATAACAAAACAATAACAATAATCACAGAATGAATTGCAATGATAACAAGGAAAATGAATGACAAAGATGTAGAGATTATTCAACTCTGTATATATTGGGGGCATACATAAGTGTGAAGGTGTGGGTGTGGATGGGTAAGTATGTATAACCCAGCCTCTATTGGCTTCCCACTGAATAAATGCAGATGAAAAATGTGAATACCAGATAGATTTTATCCTACAAATTCCTCTCCGCTTCTAATATCATTCACATTGTACTGTTTGGAATTTATGAATATATCTTCCTTTGGTAGCACAGCATATGGTTCTCTCTAACCCTGTGGCAGGTTTCTATTCACCCAAGGAAATTTACTGTAAATGTCAGCTTCTCTTTGAAATTGTTCCTGAGTATCATATTCATTTCCTCTTGCTGCTATAAGTTAATAAATGCTTACTGATTTAGAATAACATAAATGTAGTAACTGAGAGTTCTGTAGGTCAGACATCTTACTAGGCCAAAATCAAGATGTTAATAGGGCTATGATTCTTCTGGAAGTTCTAGAGGAGAATCCATTTCCTCATCTCTTTTTGTATTCTAGATCCCATTGGCTTCCTTAGCGGCTGTCTCTTTCCTCCCTATCGAAAGTCATCCATGCAGCAGCTTCAACTATCCATCACTCTTACTTTCTTAAAAGTCCTTTGTAATGACAACAGGTCCACTGGAATAATCTCAAGATCCTTAATTTAATAACATCTGTGAAGTGTAACTCTCTCTTTTCATGTAAGATAATATATTTATAGGTTCTGGGGTATAGAACGTGGACGTATTTGGGAAAGATTCATCATCTAGCTACCATAGATAAAAACCAAGCTCATCTCTCACATTATATTTTCCTAAGGGTTTAGATTATTTCTACATTGAATATTAATGTATGTACACTGCTTCTGTTGGGATATTATTCTACCTTTTCCTTAGAAGTTAGAATCAGAGGACAATGAAATTGTATCTCTTTAATTCTTCAGGGTACACCTATCTCCTGGACGTCTTGTGAATCCTACAGCATTCCACATGGTTTCAATTTATTAAATGGAACTTAAAAGTATTGAGAGACTATAAAACTATGACTCAGGAAGAGCAATAGAAGCAATGGATAATGGATTTTCTTTAATAAGTGATTTTTTTGTTTGTTTCTAGGTAAGACAAGATTGACAATAAAGTGAGCTTATTCTACGGTCTTTCACCAACATTAAGTGAGCTGGAATGTGTTCAAAAATGGGTATATTTTTTAAAGCAGGATGCAGTCAAATTGTGAGAGGCAAGTACCTATCAATGTTGCTGAGAACAATCAGAAAGGAGTCATTTAATGATCTTTAATCCTTATTGCCTTCTAAGATCACTCTTGGAATAAAGGTCTGATTATTGTACTTCTGTCTCTTACAGAAGAATTCACATTGTCTACACTATAGTCGAAGGCAAGAACTATAGTAAACATATTTGATGTTTATATTTAATATTTTAAAAATTATTTTTGAAGATAATAATATACTTGTTTTCAATGTCTAGAGGGGTAGAGACTTGTATTCATTCAGGGACTATGGCTAGGAAAGAAAATAGAATAAAACAAATACTCTCTTGAAATGTTGAGAAAAATAAAGTTGAGTTTTTCCACTGATCACAATCATTGCCATGACTACAGTCAATGATCATTCCATAGAGTTAGAGAGATGTCTTGGACCTGATAGGATAAAAACTGAACAAACAGAAAACAAGAAAAAGAATAAAATACAAAGTAAAATATATGCTGTTTTGATAAAATAGACACAAGCTCTTATGCAACAGCATTGTGCTAGTGTCTTAAATATCAACCCTTATAACCTCCCTAAGAGATATATATTCATAGCCTCAATTTTAAAATACAGTTATTAGGCATAAGAGGTTAAAAACAAGAAAAATACAGAAAAAAAACACACAAAGATGAATTAATTGACACCTACTGAACTTTCTAAAACGTAACATTAAGTCAACATTTTTAAACATTGAGACAATGAATGCAGCCTCTTTGGAAAAACAATATGAAGTTTCCCTGAAAAAGAAAAAAAAGATGGATCTACCATTTGATCCAGTAATCCCACTTCTAGGCATATATCCAGAGAATACAAAAACACTAATCAAGAAAAATACCTGTACCCCTGTGTTCATAGCAGCACAATTCACAACATCTAAGACTGGAAAGAACCTAAATCCCATCACCAGATGACTGGATACAGAAGCTGTGGTGCATATACTCAATGGAATTTAATGCCACTGTTGAAAATTGTGCCCTTTGCAACCATATGGATGGAACTAGAGGGGATCATGCTAAACAAAACAGGCCAGAAAGAAAAAAAGAAATACAGATGATTTAGCTCATGCGTGGACTATAAAGAAACAAAACAAATGAATAGACAAATTTCAACAAAATTCACAAAAAGCAAGACTGTGAACGCTGGTGCTGAGCATGTGTGAAATACACACAGAACGAAGTGCCATTTCAACATCCTAAAATACATGTTTTTAAGATAACTTACTATGTTTCAAGTGAATGGGTAATTTTTAAATTAGCCATCATAAAATACTCATCACATTGAAAGTGTGAGGTTTTCTGACTTCGCAATTACTGTTAAGTGAGTACTATATTTGCTGAGAAAGCATACTTTTAAAAAAATTAAATGCAATACTCATGGAAAAATTATTATTATAAAAGCTAACTATACAAAGTATTCCAACTGATTATAAAAACCGGCATTCTAAAGCTTTTCAATATACTTGATGTAATGTAAATCTGGACCTCTGAAAACCAAAGTGCCTGTGTAGTGTCTGCACAGACTAAAAATAAAACTACCTCCTTCCTATTAAATGTATTTTATACTCATTTTAATAACTTAAAAAAGGACTTATAACCTGATGTCTAACCAATTAACAAAATCTTAGTAAAGCTGAAGCTTAGTTGCTAAGAAGTAGAATTCTGGACAAAAAAGAACATTTTGCCAGAAGATACAATGATAGGTTTCTGAATTAAAGGTGTGACAGTTAATTTTAGGCATCAATTTGAGTGAAGCATGGTGTTCAGATAAGTGGTAAAACATTGGCCTGAATGTTTCTGCCAGGGTGTTTTTGCATGAGATTGACATTTAAACCAGTACATTTTCAGTAAAGCAGATTGCCCTCAATAGTGGGATGGGTCTCATCCAATCAGTTGAAGTCTTAATTGGGTCAGGCTTTCCTTACTGGATCAGAAGACTGACTTGTGAGCAAGAGAGAATTCTGCCAGCAGGGAACCTTCCAACCTGAACCTTGGATTTTGAACCTGCCAGTGGAGCCACCGTAATCATGTGAATAAATTCCTTCAATAAATTTCCATAAATATGAGGATACATTCTATTGACTCCATTTCTCTGACAAGCTTGACTAACACAAAGAGAGAAAAGATTGACTGATATTCTAGAAACAAAAGAAAAGAGAAAACTGGATAACAAGGCATACCATCGAAGAGTTAGGATTCTGACCACCAATTCCAATATTTGGGCTCTCTTCCCCACACCACCTTTTCTTGGATGCCAGCTGGGTGTCCTACAGCTCAGTTCAAGTCTGACTGTCTATTTGGAGGTAGCGTCAGATTCACAGGTGAAGAGCTCAGTCTTATGAGACTGTTCTCTACTTCAGATGTCAATCACAAGTCTAGATTGTTATCTGTGTTTTTGACCAACTGGCTATAAATGGAAGGTTTCCATGATCCCCTCTCCTCAGATTCAGCAAATTAGCTAGAATGGCTAACAGGAAACTAGTTTTCTCACTAGATTATTAGTTCATTACAAAAGATATTGAATGATATGAATTAACAGATGAAAAGATGCATAGGACTAGGTCCCAAACAAAGGAACTTCTATCAACCTGGAGTTTAGAACTCTACGCAATGACACATTGAAGTATTCTGGTTCATCAATTTGGAAACTCTGCAAACCTTGTCTTTTTGGGATTTTAATGGAAGCTTCATTACATAGACACGGTTAATTACATCATTGGTTATTGACAATTAACTCAATCCCCAGTCCCTCTCCCCTTCCTGGAGGTAGAGTGGTAGAATGGAAAGTTCCAGCCAACTAATACATGCTTGGCTTCATTGGTAGCCCACCCCCATCTCTAGGTGTGGCCCCAAAGTAACTTCATTAACATAACAAAAGATGTATTTTGTTCTTTAGGAAATCCCAAGGAGCTCTGTGCCAGAAATGAGAATGAAGATCAAATAAAGGTTTCTTGATATAGATTATAATATTACAAGAGTATATGTTATGAAGGGGAAGAGTAGTATGTATGGGTGAACCAAGGTCACTAACATCCCTCAGCTATAAAGGATTATGCTGCTTGTTTCAAAATGTAACCCCTGTAACCTCCCTGTGATATTCATTATAATCCTCAGTTTTGAAGAAATGGTAGTGACTCCTGAAAAGTATTATGCAGTCACTAGAAACCACAAAATAGTCTGTGCACTGGTGACTTAGTGATTAAGTCTGCTGCCACTGGTCCATGCAGTCCACATACATCTCAAAGACCTGGGTTTGCAACCTAGGGCCAGAGGAAATGACCAAGATGAACAGCTAAATAAAAATAAATACAATGCTTCTTCTTTCTTCCTGCCTTCCTGCCTACTCGCCTCCATTCCTACCTGCACCTTTCCATTAACAGATAAAAAGAAAAAGATTATAAAATTTTGACCTTTGGTTTTGTCTACATAGCATGTCAGGCCCAGTATAGTTAAACCCCACCCCCTAACTCAATACCACCAACACCTGTTAACCAGATATTTAAATATCAAGCTCAGATATCATGGAAAAACTATTACCATCGACTCAAAAGTGAGAAAGTCATGTTTCACAGTTGAAGGCCCCTAATGGATTTGCACATCATCACTAGTTTATGTGTTATAATTCAGGTGAAGTTTTATAAGTACAAGAAGCATAAATGACATTCAGGTATAGTTTACATGAAATTCTAAACCATTGCACATATAGTGGAGTCAATTAATGGAAATTAACATTCCCCGGGCATTGCGTACTTACAGCCATCATGCTGAGATTTTGCAATGGAAGAAACCTTCTGTAATGGCTCCTTTGGGAGTGTGGTTTATTACCTTGATGATTTTGTTGCTTGTTGTAACCCAGTATGTGTGTTAGTATACCTTAAGGAATCGGTTGTCGTCCGATTTATTAGTTCGAGTATCTTACATCTTTCAATGGTAGGGAAAATTTTATATTGACATATCCAGAGTTTTTATTGAAGTTATATTAGTACTATCTATCAGAGATATGCTAGAAAATCTATAACTTCCACCAAATGTTGCCCGTGTGAGCAATTCACTTTATGAAGTGCAATCTTCCAAGGCAGGCTGAAGGCCTCGTGATTCATTTTTCAACCTATGTGATGTTTAATGATTTTGTCAAAATAAAAACTAATATACAGTTCTATGTCCATCATCAAATTATGCCATTCAATTTATAGCTTACGCTATGAAAAAAGACATCCAGATATGGAGGTCTGGGGGAGTAGGAAATAGTTCCAGTCTATGCAATTCTCCTTCCTTCTTTGACACAGATATGTGTAGTGGGTAAGAAGTTATTTGGTTGATCATTACATTGGGAGTATTTTAGAATGGAGTAATGACATGGTTTCATTATGTCAAACATGTAGATATCTACCTAGGGCACACTGTTTAGCCATAAAAAAGAGAGAGAATATTAAAAAAAAAAATGAAATTATATAAAACAAGAAGGAAAAGGAATGACAGATATTTATCACCTTGTTTAAACCAATCTTAAATTCTATTTTCAAAATGACTAAATAGCAATTCCCAACACATTCATTTTTCTTAGCCATCACAGTCAGACTATCGAGGATCATTCTTTCAAGGTGTGCATGTGTACATGCTTTTGGTGTGAGTACATGCATGCATGGGCATTTTAAAAGGCTGAATATAATTCAGATTCTTTTTTTAAATCTGTTTTTCACATGATTTTTTTCTTAAGAACCAGATAGTATCAAATAAAATCAAGTAATGCAAATATTTAGTAACCAAAAAAAGAAGAATATAGTGATTTCTGCAGCAGATATGATTTCTGCAAATGTAGCTTACTTTGGGTATCTGGATAGCAATATTCATAAAACAGCCCTTATGATAAGTTTAGTGTGTTTTCACAGTTCAGACTTGATGAAAAAGCAACTTTACTTTCCATGTAGGGCTAATTTTCTGAGATGCCTTTTTTTCCCTCTTTGCATAGAAGAGGTATTTAACAGTTGACAAGAATCCTTCCAATATGCTTTTATTAGTCTTTTTGTCTGTCACTCTGAGGCATACAGATATTTAAACTGACCTTGTAACCCCTAAAATTATCAAGTCAGGTTCACATGACAGGCACTGTCACACAGCTGAGATACCCCATGACGAAGCAAGAAGTCATTTTAATGTCAATATTCTGAGACAACAAATAGAACTCAGATTCAATGGCTAGCAAATAAAACTTGGAAGGATTCAATGACTAGTCCAGAGCTTCACCGTTCATTAGCAGGGAATCTGGACTCATGATCAGGCTTGTCAGATTCAAAGGCCTATGTTCTTTGTATAACATCAACAGTCCCTGCCAGTTGCAGGATACTAACTATAATTGGGTAAAACCACAAACACATGTTAGATTTTCAATTTATTACCAGAATAGTCACAGAAATATGGATTGCCATCTCCATGAAGACCCTGATGTTAGGTTCCCCCAAAAGATTTGGGGTATTTTGGGGTTCAGTTCAGGAACATGGAAAAGAGTGCCCCAGAGAAATGCTGTGAATATCCAAGAAACTGTTTATTTGGAACTTCAAAGCAGGCTGGCTCACTAAAGGGCTAAACCAGCAACTGGGGGGTCATGGGGAGAACTCTGCTATTTATAAGTGGGGAGTGGTAGTTAAGGCAGGATTCATGGAAGGCACTACTGAGAGTCAGGAGGCAGAGAGTCTGCTCATAAATTCATTAAGATGTTAATACAGACATTAGTCAAAACCATGAGGATCCTTATGAGAAGAGACTGAGAAAGTGCCTAGGACCTGCCTCCAGCAGCCATGAGGAAACACTGAGACAAAGGCCAATGGAGATTCCCCCCCAAATGCCACACACACACAAAAAAATGGCATCACCCAAGCCTTTCTGGAGAGATCTTGTCCTGTCACCAGCCATTAATCTTTTCCTTTTTTTTTCGTGTTTTTACACATACCACTGACTCAAAAAAAAAAAAAAGACTTAGATAGAACGCAATTTACATTTTTAACTAAGGTCTCTTCCTGGATCAGGTAGAACTAATTCCATATTATCCAAACCTCTTTATCATCAGTTAAGTATTTAGGGGAAAAAAAAAAAAAAAAAAAAGCCCAGGAAATATTTTTAAAAATCTCAGGATTCTGTCATAAAAAAAATGTAGCTTAAGGGAAATAAAATGTTGGGAACTTGGATATAAAAGCTACAAATAATGGGTCAGAGAGAATTTCATAATGCTAGTGCTGAAGGAAAAATGAGTTATCAGTAAAAGTCAAATATTACAATAAATGGCATGGAACAAATGGACACCCAGCACAGGAACGGGACAATACTGGAGGAATTTGCTGTCAAAAGGAAAGTCTACAGAAAGTAAGTCAGGGCGAATTTTTTTTTTTTTTTTTGGTACTAGAGTCTCAATCCAAAGATTTCAGCTCAATGGGTATCAAAAACATGCTGCCTTAGACAGAGACCATGTCAAAATTATTTTAGATATTAGACAGATACTGAAATGCGACTGAAGTACTGAGAAAGTTGCTTCTGTTTCCACTCTTTATCACATACTCTAATTACATTAATGAAGAAGTCTTGGTTTTATATTAACATGTCTTTAGCACTTTATTAACACTTGTTAATTTCTCTGGGTAGTAGTATCAAGTTTCCTTTTAAGCTACATTTATTTACATTCAAAAAGGAAGCCAATTTAAAGAAAAACAAGTAGAAACTTTATGAATGTGGTGAAAATTGTGATAGTATAATGTGAGGACTGGTGCACATCTAGAGCAAAGGAAAGTGAAATGGACAAGTATCTGAATCCATTAGCAAAATGACAAAACTAGTCTTTCTCTAGTCATTGCTGAGATTTGTGGGTGGAATTGGTACTGAATACTCAAACACTAGGGCCAGTTGAGGCAAAAAAAGGACAGATTTGCATTTACACAAACCTTGATCATCCCCTGAGCAGCAAGCTCTGGCTACAAAGATGACTGAGGCTCAGTGCCTGACCACCCCCTGGCCCTCCCTAATATTGCAGTGCTGTTGGTTCTTATTTGTTTAGATTCTCATCAAAATTTTATGTCTCAGGAAATGTCCTTGAATAGTTCAATTTATAACACATTACTCTCAACCAGGAATTGCCTTCTACACCATGAGGTCAGTCAGCCTTCTTGAAGTCATTCTTTCCATGCATGGAATTTAAGTCTTTTCCATCTGAAATACTCCCAGCTTCTTCCATCATTTCTCAATTTTCCCTTAACTACCAATCCTCCTCACCAGTGAAAGAATTTCCTTTTTCCATATTTTTCAGTATTGCAGCCAAAACTGAATTCACTATTTTAGGCCCAGTAATATTAGTATCAATTGAGCACTAGTATAGAAATACTTCTCTGCTTTTTTTTTTCAGCTCAAGATTACATTAGTTTTGTGTGTGACTCAGAATCGATGACTCTGAATGAAATTATTGCTACTGTTTTCTTAAAAATGTGGATTCTGAACACAGGTGAAGTAATACTTTATTGAAGCTTCTGATTTATATAACTGGCCAATTAACAAAACAACTAGCCTTGTCAATAAATAAACATCCCTAACCAATATTCTCTAAATCCCTCAGGTATTATAAATACAGATACCAAGGAAAGCAGACAGAGAGAGAGCAGATATTAGATTCATTGGTTCTATCACTTAATATTTTTCACGAGAATTTTTTTCAAGACCACATACCACCTGAGAGATTTCATAAATACTTTGTTTTCTAATTATTTAAAAAAAAAAAAAAAAAAAAAGGAAAACACTTGCTAAATTTATTTGCACCAATTCCTCTTCCAAGAAACCAAAATCACTCACATGTATATGATGATGCCATTTTGTTACCCTTGGGGCAAGGCAGAGGCTGGAATTGATGCAGAAGCAGTTGTTGATCCAGTGGCGTCTCTCTGTCATGATAGATTTCTCCAATACTACGGTGGCAGAAGATTGAAGATTCGTTCTTAAGGTAAACCTCAAAAAGTATCAAACTCTAATTTTTTATCAAACAAAGAAAAATAACTCTCTTCTTTTCCAACTATATCTGTATTTATAAAGAGCTATAGTGAGCGCTAGTCCTAGAGAGCAGCGTTTTCATCCTAGAGAGGTTTTAATGAACAGAATGAAGGTAACAGATGTTTCTTACGTAGAAAAGGGGACAATCAAAGTCATTCAGACTCAAGGAACTCTGAGAAGCAAGATGAGGCCAGTCCTTCTCCAACTTAATTTGTATATAAATTATGGAGGCTGGGGGAATCTTGTTAAAAGCAGATACCAACTTCTTACCTCTAATTTGAGGCCTGAGAGTCTGCATTTCTAAAGACCTTTGCTTCACAGAAGCCAAGGTGCTGGTCCAGGGACCATGCCTGTTAAGGAATTAACAGAAAACTGACAGATTAGAAATTTCCTAATTTTTCTTCAGTTCTGTTTTTAATATTTGACCACCAGAGAATGCATTTACACAATAAATGCATATGGATATCTGCAATGTCTCAGGCACTGTTTTAGATGATGGATATTCAGCAGTGATTTTTTTTTTTCCATAATGCTCTTTATAGGGCATTTAGATTCAAAAGTATTGGTTCTCTATGCTAAGACTTCCTTGTGCGGTAAGGCAGCATTTCTAATACAGCTTTGACATGAAGGTTCAGAGTCAGACCCTTGAGAATTAGAAAGACTCGGTTTTGAAATCTGCTCTATCACAACCTCACCTTACCACCTTGGGTAAATAACTAAATTCTGAGCCTCAGTTTTCTCATCCATGATGAATTAAAAGAAGAATGAAAAGACAACATGTTTGTAAAGCAATTGTACAATGCCTGATATGAGCTGTTATTCTTGCCCCCATTCTGCTATGGGCTGAGCCAGAGACAAAAGCAGAACTTGAGGCAGAAACATCCTTTGAGGTAATACATGAGGGAACACAAGGGCTTAAGAAATGATAGTGGTGGAGATCTCCAAACAGGTCCTCAGAGATTTTGTTCTGGAGACCTTCATGTGCATTCATTGATTTTACTATTGTGAAAAAAAAGGTCTGTGTTTGAACTGGAACACTTTTAAGACACGTCTACCTTCTGGATAAGCAGTAAAATCAGACATATAGGAAGATTTAATCAAGAAACCGAGTTTTCCACCAATTTTTCCAGATATGGCTCCAAAGATTAAGTGACTTCCTAAACTGTGGGTGAAATGCTGTGGACAGTGCCAACCTCAGAGAGTAAGGAATGGCCCTAACCAGAGAGGATAGGTGATATTAGAAAGAAGAGACTAGAGACAAACTTAGGGAGAAGGGGACTAGAATATCAGATCCTAGCAATTATCTGATTGTTGACCTAGCAATCGCCAGACTGAAGATCCCAAAAGTTTTCCTGAGTTGGACCCAGGATCTAAGGAAAAAAAAAACTTCTAAGTGGAGGGATGTGAGGGTCATTCTCCAGTGGAATGAATAGGGTAAGATTTCTAGCCCAGACTGCAGTGCTTAACAGCTAAGCAAACTGACCATTTGAATAACAAAGCACCTTATTCCCCGCTATGCTACATGTGTGCATGACACAGGACCATTTTAAAGGTTATTAAAATGTCATAGTGTTTAATCTGCAGGAGAGAGAAGTAAGTGGTCAGACCAAAGCACAGGGGGGAAAATTTAAGAACATGAGTCAAAAGAAATGTTCATTTCTTTCTTTCTTTCTTTTTTAAATTTCAGAAGGCAGTTAGAAATCAGTCTGGGAACAAGAACTATGATGACTTCATATAATTTTGAGATAGCTGTCACTTCCTCACATTACAGATTTTAAATATCCTTCTACTTTCCCTTATTCATCAGAGTCCAACCATTAAAAAAGAAAAAAGACACATGTGCTGGTCTGTCCAGGTGAGCACAGGGAGGAAGAGCTTCAAGGCTGCATTTTGGTCTGATGCCAGGCTTGGAGGGCAGGAAAAATGAATGGCTAGAAAGGGTAGATAGGTAAATACCAGAAAAAAAAAAGACGTGAGGACCACACAGAGAAACCCAGAAGTCATATTAGACCTGGGAAAGATACTGGGTCCTCGAGAGCCTTTCTGTTTTGAAATCTTTTGCTTGGCAGAACTGACGATCTTTCTGAAACAGACTCAAGATTCGCACGAAGGCCACATGTCATTGGCGACAGCAATTAAAGATCTATAAGCTACAAGAGGAAAAACTTAAATTTGCAAGAGCACTAAACTTCTCTCCTTGCACTCATTCACCTTTCTGATCTGACAGTCAAGTACACTGTCAGAGTTAAAGGCGTTTAAGAGACTTTGGCCACATGGTAAAATGTCATCGTACTTGGCAACTGTCAGCCTATTTGAAGGGCATTTCTCTCTCTAACTCATTAATCTTATCACAACAATATCTTGTGTACATTGGCATTTAGAAATGTCCCTAATATTCCTTTCTGATAATCAACCAAAGTGAATTACTGTTCCCAAGTATGACTTTATCCTTCCTTTTCTTGTCACCAGCCATGAATATACCAATAATCAATGGGCCAAAAAATGAAAAAGGTGACTTTGGATTTTCTTTTCTTACTTTTTTTTTTTTTTTAAATTCTTCTAAAATGTCATGTCCTATTTGAGAACAACATGTCCTATTTGAGGGGTCATTTTGCTTCCTGCCTCCATATAATAATCTGCATCCATTTTTCTGTCTTTTTTCACTGTTTCACTAGGGAATGGTCCAAATTAAAATAGAGGGAAGAGATACTGCTTTCCTCAGAAACTGAGATCCGGAGAAGACATGTGCATTGAATAAATGAGGTTCAATAAAGACATGTAAATTGATTAAGATAATGCACTTGAATGCACTGTAGAAGAATTGCCTCTTTTCTTTTTATGTGTTTACAGTCTGTTTTTAAGGAAACTCCAAAGGAAATGTCATTCTCATTATAGAAAAGAAAGGGGTAATCTGGAGAATATGTCTAAAATGCAGTTATATTAATGCATAAACAACTCTGTTTGATTTCTTTTAGTGCCTACCCTTTAAATTTTTATTTTTTACTTCCAGGCAGATTCTGTTTTTGTTAGATTAAAAAAAAAAAAAAATTACAGTAAAAGTGACCCAGCAGTTCATCCAGGCTTTATTGTCACTACCTATGAAAACAGAATGTCAAAATCAGGAATTTAGTTTGATTGATTAGATAAATTCCAATCTCCTTTTCCCATCTCCTCAGTCTCTTCAAAGATGGACACTGGTGCCCTGGTGGAGTAGCGGTTAAGCCAATCATCTCTAAAAGATGCAGGCCACATACCCCTGGGTTCAAGGCCCTGATCCAGAGGGAATCAACCAGCATAAACAACTAAATGGAAAAAAAAAAAATGCTTCTTCCTTCTCTCTCTTTCTTCCTTCCTGCTTACTTACATTTCCTTAAAATAAGTAAATAAACAAAAATAGATACAGGCTTGAGTTATTTGACTTTTCAAGCATTTTAGGCTTAGAAAATGAATAGTGATAATATTCTACCAGTTTAAAATATAGTAAAAAATACACTGTCTGGAGAAGATAGTGGAAAACTTTAGTAATGTTTTGCATTGTGATTTAGAACTAACATGCCACTTTTACCTTTGTTTTTCATTTTATCCAGTGGAACTAAGTGACATAGTCCCATTGTGCAGGTAAGAGAAAGCCAGTTACTTAAGGTCAACAGCTGCTGTGTAAAGAAACTGAAGTTCAGAAACATACATAGGCAGTCCAATTAACCAAAAATTGTCTCTTTCATTCTTAAAAAAATTCCTAATAGGTGCTTGAAAATACCTATTCTTCAGATCAGAAACAAAAACTCAAACAAGAATGTCAATAGCGTAATTGACACATTCAACTAATAATACTTAAAAGAGATTTAAATTTAATTTGGTTTCATCACAAATCTTAGGCCTTTTTTCTTTAGATATTAGAGGGAAGTCAGTATATTCCTTTCCAACGTATTGAGGAAAGGGAGAAATGAAAAATCATGAGGCAAGAGATGACAATAGCTAAGAGTGCCATATTGGAATCAGATTTCCATAACAACAATGCCAGTTCCACCAGTTTGTCCTTGGGAAACTTTACTTAACTTGTCTATGTTTCGGCATTCTTACTGATACAGTGGGATTAAATAAAGATATAGCAGTATTACAAACAACCAATGAAATCCTGCAAGCAAACACTTGACAGTGTCTAGTGCACAGTATATAGTCAATAGAAGTTTGCTAAGAAATTAATGATTCTGTTTTCTCTACAGTATTGCCTAGGATCGAGTACTTTTAACATCTAAGTCAGTACCTTCATTCAATCTCTCTGCCTCTGAAGGTCTGCACGCCCACCATACTGGTATTCCCAGAGTGTCTCTGATAATGCCTTATCTCAGTAACCTGGAGATAGGGGGCAGTATGACTGAGTTATGATTGCAAAGAGACATGCAAATATGTTTGCCAAATAGGGAATGAAACTTATATTTCAGGGTTTCTTATCTGTACAGGAACATTATTTATAGATACAGATACTGTAGTCAAATGCCATATTTTAAAAAAAGTTTCAATTTTAGACATTTTAGCCTCAATTAGGTAAAACCATAGCATCTTCCTTCCCAAGTCTCCTTTGTCTCATTACTTCCTTGGATTAGTTAAAAATCAGGTGCCCTGTGGACATTTTTGTTTATTCACCTAAATGAAAACTGTGCAGAATTATGTGGACTTAATAGAATCTATGCATCTGATTCAGCTGTACTATGTGTTTATTGCTAGCCTGATAGGAAGCATTATGATATAATACATGCTATTGTCCAAGCACCAGCTTTAGCAAAGGGAAAGGGAAAAAAAAAGAAAAAAAAAGATTTGAAACTTAAAGCTTGTTTGGAGAAATATTCTTCCAACCAACACCAATGTAACTTAAAAAAAAAAACCTCAGGATTTAGCTCTCAATGAAGCCCCATCTAACCATAATTTTTATCCTGCAAAAAATACACTTTGTAATTCTAGAGAAAGAAATTAAAAAACAAAATCGCTAGAAGAGACTGAAATTAGCTTTTTATTCACAGTATAAGACATAATCATCTACAACTGCCCTAAGATTATGCAACCAAATATTTTTGGAACCAAAAGCATTATGGAAGCACTTCAAGAAGCTAACTAATGAAAAAAAAAAAAAATGCTGTTCTTTCTCATTGTGTGGTACCACATTTTTTAAAAATTTATAATGTTATGACTTCGTAAACTCAGTCAAAATAAATACCACAGTTTACATACATTTGCATTTAAAATGTATTATCTTAAAGGCTCCACTCACACTGTAAAGACTTTTAAGACCCACCAAACATGGATATACTTCTTCTAGAATATCTTCCAAATATACAGAAATTAGGTTGTCTTTTCAGGTTTTTGAGGGTGAATTCTCACTGAAACAATATAATATGGACTAGAGATGCAGACACTGGCAAAACCTAATGGGAAAGATGGCATCGTGTTACCTGTTTCAGTGAGCTCCTTTTACTTTCCTGTGGCCACTTTGAGTCATTTTACCTGAGGCTGTACTGCAGATCTCTGCAAGCCCAAAGAATGAATATTCTCTCTTGATTTGTCAGAACTACCAGGGGGCTCTTTGAAAGAAAGGAGTTGCATGAAGAACAGGCAAATAAATACACAAACAGACCTCAACCGGCATCATCAGAATTCAAAAAAGAGGTTGAAGGAGAAGCAATAAAGAGACTCTATTGGGAATAAAAGAGACTGGAAATGCTCCAACTGCTTAGAACAAAGCTCCCTCCTATTCATCTTTCACCATCCTCGTTTGCTGTGCAATTTCTTTTCTTTTCTTTTTTTTACAGATGAGTCACAAAAGCATAAGTAAGTGTGTGATACGTGATACATAAGTGTCAGGATGTGAGCTACGTGTTGGTAAAAAGATGGGCCAGGAATGGTCCTCACTAGACACTGCATCTGCTGACACCTTCGTCGGGACTCCCCTACCTCCAGAAGTGCGAACATTTTATTTTTGGCCTTTATGGACCAAAACATACTTCCTCTTTTTATAAGATTTACAGAAGTTCACAAACCTGCATGTGGCAAAACCAAAGTGGTTTACTACACAGCTTTTGTTTTGAGCCATTGCTTTAATTTTGCTTATTTACCCTGTTAAACATTTTAGAGAAGTAAACTATGGATTTCCTTTTTTTTGGTCTTTTTTTTTTTGATAAAGAGCTATGCAAAAAAAAAAGGAAATCGGTCAACAATTACATTTTTAATTCCTAGCCCACTGAGGGGGGGAGGGGAAATAACAAAAACAAACCCCCCCCCAAAAAACCTAAAAATTGAACACACTGCTCTGCTCGCAGGACCCTGATGACTAGACGTGCTGCGGAGGCCCTGAGCTATTCCAATCCTGCTTCACTGCACTTGCCAATCTCTAGCTACTCCAGACCTCAGCTTCCTGGGACCCCCTCTCACCAGAGCTGCCAGGAAGAGGCCTTGAGCTGTGCCTTTCCAGTTTCGTTGTTGCCCTCCGGCTCACCAGGCCACAGCTACTCCAGGCCTCTGCTCCCAGAGACCCTGAATAACTGAGTCCACTTACAGTAAGTAACCCAGAATAAGTACCAGAGTACCAGGCCTCAGGCTAAGAACCAGTGCCCACTAGGCCTCTGGACTTGGACTAGCATCCACATCCTGTTCAGGTAACATGAGGAGCAAGCACCTGGTAGGCCTTAGGACCCTAGGGCACCCAAGGTGCCTCAACTTACGTCCAGACTCATAAATCTTAAGATATGTAATTGGGCTACCCGAGAGCTGTATTCCTGGACTGCACATGGGCTGCATACGAAACTCCCTGAGTTAAAGAGCAGCAAAGCTTTCAAGTACCACCTGAAACAGCCTCAATGCTCCACCAGAAGAGGGCATCCTAGAGAGCAGGAGCAGCCTCATCCCAACTGAAATCAAAGGCCTGGCACCTGCCACAGAATCATTCAGATAGGAAGAAGTCTGAAGTAAAAGAAAAATAAAGCCACAGTGCTAAATTGAAGGCACAAAAGAAATCCATGCCAAAATCGAAGTCACCCTGAAAAATTCGAATGGCCAAAAAAAGAGGACGATGCCAGGAGCACTCCAGAAAGGAACTCTATCAACATCGATTGGGACAACATAACAGAAAAAGAATTCAAAAGGATAGTTATTAAAAAGCTGAACAAGATGCAGAAGGCTCACACAACTACCCAAAACCAATTGGAAGTCCTAAGAAAAGATGTGATACATCAAAGGAATTACTTCACCAAGGAGATTGAGACCAGAAAGAAATTCCTAGCAGAAATGCTAGAGATGAAAGGTACAGTCAAAGAATTGCAGATCAGCATGGGAAGCTCCATAAACAGACTTAATCACGCAGAAGAACTAGTATCGGATACAGAAGATGAATTAACAGAGGTGATCCTCATGGAAGAGAAGAGGGAAAGATTGAGGAAAAATAAAGAAACCCTATGAGAAATGCCACACACTATGAGAAGAACAAACATAAGGATAATAGGTGTCCCAGAAGGTGAGGAGAGGGAGAAAGGAATATAAAACCTATTTAATGAAGTAATAGCAGAGAATTTCCCAAATCTTTCACATAAAGTAACCACAGTTATCCAAGAAGCAGAGAACACCAAAATTTCTAAATGTAAATAGACCTTCTCCCAGACACATCATAGTAAAACCAGCGAAGATCAGTGACAAAGAAAAACTACTCAAGACAGTGAGAAAATAGAAAAATACAACCCACAAAGAAAGGCACACCTATAGGCTATCATCAGATAGTTCAATAAAACACTCTAGGCTAGGAGAGAGTAGAACAATGTATTCAAAATATAAAAAAACACAGAGATGGAAAACCATACCATATTCATGGATTTTAAGAATTAACATCATAAAAATGGCCATTCTATCCAAAGCAATATATAGGTTTAATGCAATTCTCATCAAAATCCCTGGGACATTTGTTAAGGAAATAGAACAAACAAAATGACATTTATATGGAATCACAAAAGAACTCAATTAGCCAAGAATATCTTAAGAGAAAGAAAGAACAGTGGGGGAATCACGCTCCCTGACCTCAAACTATATTACAGAGCAATCATCATCAAAACAGTTTGGTACTGGAACATAAACAGACACAATAATCAGTGGAATCATACTGAGGACCCAGAAATATGGACAGTTAATCTTTGAAAAGGTGCCAAGAGCAAACAATGGAGTAAGGAAAGTCTATTTAACAAATGGTGCTGGGAAAACTGGAAAGACATTTTAAACAAAAAGAAACTAGATTAATCATCACTGCCAAACACAAAAGAAAAACTCAAGATGGATAAAAGACCTGGATATAAGAAATGAAACCATAAAATAACTCAAAGACAATATGGGGGAAACATTCCATGAACTTTGTCTTTGGGGAAGGAACAGCTATGGCAAAAGAGGCCAAAGTAAAACTAGACAATTGGGACAATATCAAACTGAAGAGCTTCTGCACAGCAAAAGAACACCACTAAACAAAAAGACAACCTGTGGAATTGGAGAAGATATTCACATAGCATTTATCAGATCAGAGCTCAATTTTCAAAATATAAAAAAATCTCACACACCTCAACAATAAAAAAAAGCAAATGACTAACTCCAAAAATGGGCAAAAGAACTGAGTAGCTATCTGTCTAAAGAAGACATGCAGATGGTCTACAGATACCTGAAAAAATATTCTATATCACTCATCATCAGATAAATGTGAATAAAAATTCCAGTAAGGTACCAACTCACCAGTGAGAATGGCCCATATCAAAAAAAAAAAAAATTGCAAACAGCAGGTGCTAGAGGGAGTGCGGAAAAAAAGGAACCCTCTTACACGGTTGGTGGGAATATCAATTGATGCAACCCTTTGCAAAACAGTATAGAGATCCCTCAAACAAATAAAGATGTATCTCCCATTTGATCGAACAATCCCACTCTTGGGCATATACCCAGAGGATACACAATCTCTAATCAGAATAAATATCTGTACCCTGATGTTCACAGAACCACAGTTCACCAGAGCCAAGACCTGGAAACAGCCTGACTGCCCAACAACAGATGATGGATAAAGAAGCTGTGGTATATATGCTCAATGGAATTCTATGCAGCTACCAAAAAAAAAAGAAAGTGTCTTATGAAAAAATCTGGATGGAATTAGAAGGAATCATGTTAAATGAAATAAGTCAGAAAGAAAAAGAAATAGAAGACAATTTCACTCATATGTGGAATATAATGAAACAGATAAACCCCAGCAAAACTCTCAGGACACAAGACGGTGACTGCTAGGGGAGTTGGAGATGGGGCAGGATGGAAAAAGGGGAAGAGGTGGTGGCAAAGGACACTGGAACTTGGGTGGAGGGTGTGATGTGAACTATAGATTGAGATACAATGTCAATATTAAAAATTAAATGTATATCATGAATAACAGATTTCATAAATATCATTAAAAAATCTGAACATCAAATAATATACATATTGAAAAAATCACTTGTATATATCCACACATATACACACATACATTCACACTACACGCACATAGACAGGATTACTACAATTAAGCTAATTAAGCTATTCGAAGTTTTGTCATGTGTGTTGATATTGATTTCAGAGTTAAGTTCTTAGCAAATTTCAAGGCCAAAATATAGTACTATTAACTACTATTATCTGTATCTTAGTTCTATAGAACTTAATCATTTAACATAACTGAAACTTTGTCTCCTTTGATTAACATATCCCACTTTCCCCTTCCTGAACCCCTATGTACCATCGAGCTCCTGTTTTTGAGAGTGTCTTTTTTATAAAATAGAGAGATAATATGGCATTTGTTCCTATTCCATATTTCTTTTAATTATGTTGTTTGCTTTGCAGCAGCTTTAATTTGCTGTAATCCCACTTGTCGACTGCTTTTGTTTCCTGTGCTTTTGGTGCCATATCAAAAACATTACTACCAAGACTGATGTTAAGAAGTTTTTCCATGGTGTGCCCTAGTCAAGCAGCAGTTGGGCAGAGTCCACATACATCCCAAGAATGCGGGTTCGTGTCCTGGGGCTGACAGGAACTAAACAAAGTGTTTTGTCCTCCCCTCTGCCTGCCTGCCTAGCTGCTCACCTTCATTTCTGCCAGCACCTTAAAAAAAAAAAAAAATAGGAAAAGAAAGTAAGAAAAGTTTTGCCCCTATGCATTAAATAGGAGTTTGATAGCTTCAAGTCTTCTCATTAATTCTTTATTTTAATTTAGTGACTTTTTATGTGATTTAAGATAGATCAGATGTCATGCTGTTGCATATGGGTACATAGTTTTCCAACATCACGATGACAAGACTTTCCTTTCCCCATTGTGTTTTGGCAACCATCTTAAAAATCAACTGACTACAAATACATGGATTTATCTCTGGGATCTCTCTTTTTCTCTATTGTTTCACGTATCCGTTTTTATGCCAGCACGATACTGCTTTGACTACTATAGCTTTGTAACATAATTTGAAGTCAGGAATTGAGCTGTCTCCAGTTTTCTTCTTGATCAAGTTTGCTTTGGCTATGTGAGGTATTTTGCAGTTCCATGTGATTTTTAGGGTTTTTTTTTTCTTTTGATAAAAACAATAAAGTTATTTTTAAAGTAAAAAATAACATTTTAAAATAAGCAACAACAACAAACCAAATTAATATGTTGCTTTTGTGCTTAAACATATCTTTGACTTCTGGTCACCATAGCTTAAACAAAGATGTTTCTTATTCGGGTCTCTATTCCTTGTTTTAGTATTAAATCCTTTTGTGTCTTCTCTTATTTTAACATTTGAACATTGGGCAAGTAACAATATTTATATTGCCTACACCTATCATGTCACTGCATGCAGGTTTCAAATCTTTGTCTATCATGTTCCTCATTTATTCAGTATTATTCTCCCATTTTTTTACATAAAACACAACAAGGATGTATCAAAGTCTGGCTCAGCAGTCAAATATATGGATTACCCCTAATTATTATTATTATAATTCTATAATACAAAACCTTTCATTCTTAGCTCACTGTCTCTATTTGTTCATGTAAGATTTTTCACTATATTAAAATGTCTAATGTGTATGAATCACATAAATTTTTGTGTTTATTGTGTCTACATTACGCTTAACCCATAGCACATACTCATTTAATCCTAATAATACAATAAGATATAGTTTAGTTTTTATATGTCTCTGCCTGAAGGGCGAGGTAGTTCATTGTAAAACAAAGAAAAGTTTTTATAACAATTCTATACAAAAGCATCAGATAGGCCATGTTTTTTACAGCTGAACAGGGAAACAAAGAAACATCTCTGACTATACTCCATTTTGATGTTAGCATTTTCTTGTCAGCAATGTTCCCAATTAATGTTCAAGAAAACTCACTTGTTTTGGACAATCATGTCAATGATATGTTTTGTTTTCTAAAAGAATAGCATTTAATTTTAAGGACAGACAGAAGACAAGAGAATAAAAAAGAAGTTTTCTTTTTTCTGTCCAGTTTTGAATATGAAATATACATCAACATTTGCTTTTGAAGTCGGTTTCCTGCATTGTTAGTATGCCCATTAGTCACCCATGGAAGCAACCAGGATGAATAAATGAAATACTATACAGGAAAGGACAAATCCAAGAATCTAGCAAACATGCATTAATATAATGTGTTAAAAAAAATAAATATGGGTGTGTTTTCATTGTGACTGACACCAGGAGAATTAGCTTGCATACAAAGGCTCATTTATTTCTCATAAAAATCTTGTAAAGTTGACATTATGTAAAAAAGACATTAAAGATTTACATTTTGATTTTCTTGATTTCAAAGCCCATGTTTCTTTTCTATTAATGACTAGCAACCACAATGATACCAAAAACAACCTAAAACACAAGAGCAATTAGCATTCAACTTGAAAAGTCTCTAATACATATTGAACTTTCATGATATGCTCATTCTTATTGCTGCAGATACATAATGTGACTAAATCATCTCCCCTGCTCTCTATACATTTGATGTCTTCACTTCACAGAGGCTCAGAGAATATAAGAACAAATTTTCCTGGGTCACACTGCCTTTACATGGTGAAACTGGAACTGAGGTTGTAAGCCAGACCGCCCACCTGCAGAAGTCGAGTTCCTAATACCTATTTCAGAATTCTTTGTACAGGCAATAGTATGGATTTAATATCTATAAATTTATTTAGACCCAGCTAAAATCAATTAAAAGTTTAATTGAAAAATTTTATATACAATGTACTAAATAAATATTATTATGAAAATGGCAAGATGGGCCATCAATCCTGAAAATTTCACTACAGCTCCCTAACAACACTGAATAGTTATATAACTCCAATGTCAAAGCTCTTTGCTTTTGTTTTAAAAGGCAAATAGGCAGGCAGACAGGAAGAGAGAGAAGAAAAAAGCACTTTATTTTATTTAGTTTTTCACATTGGTTGTTCCCTGACCTTGGGATGTATGTGGACTATACTCAGGGTGCACTAGATCACTAGACCACCACGGCATCGTGTCACAGCTCTTTGCGAAAGAGTTTCACTATATTTATATTAAGCCTATTTGAGATATGTTTTCATGGATTCCCACATCTTTTAAAATATGACCTTTTGGCATGCTGTCAGTATATATGGACATGGTTGAATGGATGTATGGAGGGAGTAGGAATGTAGGTGTTACAGCTGGGTATATGTAGGATTTACTAGTACTGCAAAGTACTTATATAAGCATTATGCTCTTATTTCTTGATTACTGCATCAATGAAATGGTATTCTCATTTTAAAGATGAGAAACCAAATTCTTGGGAAACTTAATTTCCAACATCACTCAACTTTTGCATTCTACAGATTAAAAAGCCACAGAAATATACAACTCTAATATTTCTTCCTTATAACTACTAGGTTATATTCTTCTTTCTTACTGTGGAGCTGACATATGGGTACCATTTGTTCACCTTAACACACCCAATAATAATATTGGTCCAAGACCCAAAGTCAAGCATATGAGAGAGGCAATCTATTATATACATATTCATTTGTCTCCCAAGTGATTCTTATTTATACCTTAGGAGAAAGAAAATCTCAAGTAGAGTTTGTTAGTATTAATTGTGTCATTAGTGTCAGAACTACTCATTTTAGGATTATCAATAACACTCAATTTTTATTTACATATCTGTTACGTAATTAATTTCCAAGATCAGTCAGCTTTTGAATTCCACAGAATATGCTGTGTTAAAAGCAAATGAAGCAGTCCCTACCCAGATAGAATGAGAATCTAAACTAGAGAGTAAATATACAAAGGAAAGTTAGTTATGAACAGTACAGAGGATAATTATGTGATGAATATATCTGGTGGGGGTAATTGACCTAGATATGAAAGAACATCCAAAGAAATAATCATTATTAAAGTGAGGATTTATACAATTGTTAGTACATAATGACTATAATTTTGATGGCCGATTTCCCAATACAAGGTGCAGGAAAGTGAAAAGCACTTCTTTCCTTCCTTCATTCCTTGCTTCCTTCTTCCATCCTTCCCTCTCTCACTCCCTCCTCCTGTTTTTTTTTGCTTTTTTTTTTTTTTTTTTTTTTTAAGGAAAGGTGCAGGCAGGAATGAAGGTGAGAGGAAGACGGGAATAGAGAGGAGGAAGAAGCATTTAATTTTATTTCCATTAAGTTGTTCACACTGGTTGTTTTCCCTGGACCCGGGACTCGAACCCAGCAGTATGTGGCCTGTGTCTTTCAGAGAGGATTGACCCATCTTTCTGTTGCCTACTGATCAGTGCAATAACAGTGACTCGGCTTCTTTCTGTGCTTTGATATCTATTCTCAGTCTTTATACTACTATGCTGACATCCATATAAGTTAAAAAGATCTGGCTTTATATGTGGCTTCAAGACACACACTAGGCTTGGACTTCTCTCCACTTTATCTTGATGTTGTTCATTCCACTGAAGGGGAAAGCTGTGTAGCCATTAAGATACAGATTCTAGAGACAACATGGCTGGCCAGAAGGTGCGGAGCCACCATGAAGAATTTTGGGGATTTGGGTACTTAATTTCTCTGTGTATGAGCTTCACTGTATGTACAGGGGATACAGATTGTTACTTCCTCATTGGAATAATGAAAAGAATCCTGGCACATCGCAACTGTTCTATAGATATCAGCTATCGTCACCAACTGGATTTTAGCCTACTAGCTCGATCATGTCAGCTTTTATTGTGCACAGTATGGGCCTAGTTAGCCTCCTCTAATTCTTCTCGGGGTATTCTTGTTGCTTAGTTTCATTCCCAGATTTAGCACAGCCTTCTTGATACTACAGTCATTCTCTTATTTTTAGAAGCACATGCAGATTCCCCTAGAAGCTTAATATTTTATGACAGGCTCCTGCATTCAGTCTCTTCCCTTTCGTATTCCCTCATTTGATAAGTCAGCTCATATGCGCTAGCGGTCATGGAATTTAGTTCTGCTATAACATTCTCCTCCTTGAATAGCTTTAAATGGTAAGTACATGACACAGTCTCAAGGGAACAGAACTCATGCCTGTAAGGACTGCTCTCACCAGTGGTCTGCCTTTACAAATATGGATTACCTTGACAAATATGGATTCCGAGTGCTTAAGAACCAGCGACAACCATCACTCTTTTAGTACAGGACGCTGCAAAGGAAAAGACTTTGTTGTGAAACATGGTTACCCGGAAGATGGGAGCATGGGCTTCGTGTCGGGGTCCTCGTTCTGTAATCTGCATTCTTTGTGTCAACAGTTCCTTCTGAGAGGAAATGCAAGCGACTTTCAATTGGAAGAGACTGAAGAAAATAAACAGCTTGCAAGTGGATATGAAGAAAGCTGTATTCCTCGAAAATGGTTTGCACGTGTTTGTGACATTGTAAGTCTTGATATGTCAACAGAAAAGACTTCCCTGCTGTAAATAAAAAGTGTGTTTTCATCATAAAAAAATCTACATTTTGTCCATAGGAATCTATGCTCTCTAGTCTCTATTATAATCTCAGAAGAGGAATGGACCTGAGAAGAATGTACAGTTTAACATCTTTTTAGATACTTGCATATTTTATAAATACTATGCACATCAATGACTTGAGAGAAGCTAGGACCTTGGGAAATGGAATAGGGGGTAGAAGCATTCAGGGCCACATTTGCACCCTGTTGGTCTAGTAGATGAGTCCACTGCCTCGAGATGGCAACCAAGGTTGGAAAGAAAAACCAAGATGAATAACTAAATAAAAATAAACAAAAATGCTTCTTCCTCCTCTTCCTCTCTGTCTACATACTCATTTCCATTCCTATCTGCACCTTTCCTTTAAAAAAAAGAAAAGACAAAAGACCAAACAAGGGATAATGGTGTGAATATTTCACATATCCAATGATAAGTAGCTTCTGTCTCAGGAGGATGAAAGAGGCCACATTAATGTCATTAGATAGCATGAATAATGACCAAGTCTTGCCAGATGCCTACTCTGTGAGAAGTACTGTAGTATGTATTATGGGCATGAATTATTTTCCTTAATTCTCACAATGATTCTTTGAAACAAACACTAACATTGTTATTTTATTTTATAGTCAGGTCTACTGAAGCATGCAGATATTAATTAACTGACTCAAGGTGAAAAAACCATGATAGAGCTGCAACTTAAAGCCAGGGTATCATACCCCAGACTCTTCTCCCTGAATACCATACTCCATCCTCACCAAAGCGCTTGATTTATTTTTCAAAAACTGATGTACATTCACTCTAAATAGACTCTCAGATTCCAAAAGAATGAAATTCAGGGATAAAATACATCATCATGAAAAAAAATGTCATGAAAAGATGCTAGAAGCAGTAACAACATTCTGTCACTTATATTTTGTCTTAAGTAAGTTACTTGTTGGTATCCCTGGAGAGTAGGACATGTCTGCACTTGTAACCAATATGCATTATTCATCAAGGCAAAAGATTTATAATAGGAAGTTCCCTAAATTATATAAACTGTTATACCTGAACCAAAATGTAGCTTGTGTATAGAAGCTTCTTCAAACATAAACCTCATCCAAACAGGAGAATTTTCCAAACAAATGAAACAATAGTATAAGCATTGCCTTCTGCCTAACCCACTTCCATTGGATATTTTACAAACATGCCCCAAACAGCTTTATCTTTGAAAAAGTTGATCAGGGTTAATGAGAGAACAATCAGACAATATTGAGTGGCAGATTATGCACTTGATATTGACTCAAAATAATAACATTTACCAATATTTTTGTTAGTATCAATTGCTATTGCGACAATAGTGCTTTAAAACTATTACCTTATTTGCTACTCTCAGTAAAATTATGATGTCATGTGGCACTCAGAGGTCCTCAGGGGGGAAAAAGTGCCATTGCAAAAGACTAAGGTGTGGAAATGTTCACAGAAGGCTTCACAAGATGTGCTTAGAGTTGACTTGCAAAAGGTGAGCAGAATTTAACACAAAAAAGCATAAAATGCCTGTGGGAAAGGAAAGCAACATGTGCAAAGAAGTTTTGAGGTGTGGGAGAATGGGTGACAGAATTGTGACTAACTTAGAGATCTACATGCCATGCTAAGGGGGTTAGATGCTATCTGATGGTCATGAGGAGACAAAGAACCTCTGAAAGAGTAATGAAGTGATGTTTGTAATTTGCAGATATCTCCCTGAAGATAGAATAAATCTACTGATTAAACAATGGATATGGAGGACACAAAAAACACAACCCTGAAGCAGAGATATTGCCATTTTTCTGCAGGTCTTGTCTACTTTCCTAGGTCACCTTTATTTTGTAGATCAAGAGGCAGAAATAATGAGAGCATTCAAGTCAGAGGTCTCTGAGGCACAGTTAAAAATATATACCTATGTGAAAGAAAGAAAAAAAATACTGTACTTGGCTAATATGTCGTTAAGGGGAAGACACTGGTTTAATTCCTTAACTAGGAAGTATTTCTCTTAAAGGAGGCCCACTTTACATACAGTAAAATGTTCCAATACTAAGCATCTATTTTATATTTCTCTATCTACATATATGTTTAAGATGTGCCTAGGATAATGTACGCAATGAGGAAGTGCTGAATACATGAATTCATTCTCATTTTCTTTTAGTACTGTATCACCTTCAATGTATCAGCTAAGAGACTGAGTTCTAAGGGAAGTAGAGAGGCTAATAATATGTGGTAGACAAATCTCGTCAATAAACTCAGTTGAAGATGGAAAATGCTAAATATCATGTTTCATGGTTGTCCCTAATAGAGACACCAGATCATTTCACCTTCAGAGACCAGAAATTGTGTGTAGGCACCATGGTTATTTGAAGTATATATTTAGTCATTAGTAATAGCAGAACACTATGAAAATAATAAAATTCCAGGTATAGAAAATAGTGATCTGTTTCATGGTTTCAGTTCTCTGTGCTTCATGGAACCAAGACCTTGATGTCAAGGTAAGAACTTCATCAATGTTCCTGATGCTCAATGTAAGACTTCCTAATGGACAGGATGGAAGAATGTGTGAACATCTCTCAAAAAATATGTGTGGTGTGTGTGTATGTGTATAAAACTTACAAAGATACCAGAGGTTTTGTTTTGTTTTGTTTTGTTTTTTTAAGAGAAAGGAGGCTGGCAGGAATTAAGGCAAATATGTAGGCAGGTAGGAAGGAAGAGGAAGGAGCATTTATTTACTTATGTACTCGTTCATTTTGGTATTCCTCTCTTGCCACCCAGCTCTGGGATGAGAACCCAGGTCCTCAGACTTTATGTGGGCTACGTAAGCTCAGACTCAATGCCTGAACCACCAGGGCACACAAAAAGGTTATTCAAATAACTAATTTAGAACTAAGGTTATTAACTATTAAACTGACGTACCTTTATATGCATTAACTATTCATAGTGTTTGTTTTGGATATTCAAACCCATGACATTAACTACAGTTAATTTCTGTCAATGTCTGACCAGCCTGAGTAAGGAAAAAATAAATAGCTCCTAAGTGAAATGATCGTATACCACTTTTATATCCTTGAAGCTTGGCATGAGAGTCTTGAAAATACCCTCATTTTAGTATGTGATGATAAATTCTTAGTATTTTTGACCTATTTCTGTAGGTTTAAATATCCTCACCTTCCTTACTAGTGCAATTTCCTTTTTACCATGAATAAATCTAATTTGGAGTACTCTATTAATGAAGAAAACCTGTTAATTTGAGAGAATATACTCATACTTAAATCAATAAATAATGTCTATTACCTCCAAGAGAAAAACATCATTAAGTATTGTCATCTTGTTTTATAATGTGGGTAACTGCTGACTGTAAAATGGCTTCTAGTTGACTTGAGTATCAGAAATATTGTTAAAGCTATTTTATAAATAATTATAGTGTAGATATTATGCGTAATAGCACTGAAATGGAATCAGTAAATCTTCATTTGGTACCTCAAATATATTATTCAAATATGTCAAGAAATGTTTAATTTATTAAAGAGTACAGGCCTTGTGTGGTAAACTTTCTGTTCTAGATCTACTGAAAACTTCCACTTGCTGATCTAGAAATTCCAACTCTGGAGCTGTTTTACTAGGTGAGACATACAGAGTAGTTCCACTCCAATTGAGAAATGGTATCTTATTTTAGTCTCAGACCTGGTACGTGTTGGTACCATCTGGGCTCAGTCCTTGAGACGAGGCTACTTCTGCCTCAGATGTCCTGGCCAGCACTACACTTGCTTGAGCATGGACCTCTATTTATATGGCTTCAGTCCTGAGATCATAAACTGACCTTGAGATATGCCCTTCCTTGAGGACCATTTGGTCTTTTTGATACTGGCAATGTGAAAGAACCAGTCACCTAGATACCTTCCCTCTGGCCATCAGCTTGTTTTCATTTTGGCTGTTGATTTTTCAGTCCAAGTTCTTCTCACTTCCTTCTCCCTGGGGTTTATACTGTTATAATTGTCACTCACTAGAGAAAAGTGTACTTCTCTGAAACTTGCGTTTAAACTCATTTATGCACAATGGTTAAAAGAGCTATAAATCTTTGACTGTCTTCCCATCAAAAGGTGGGAACTAATTTCCTTCCTCTAAAATCTGAGCCAGCCTTAGTGTCTTAGCTTGCAGCTAATAGAAAATAACATAAGATACACTGGGTAGTTTCTGAGGTTTGAGGAACCCTGATTCACCTTGTAAAAAGTCCAACTGATGCTAAAAAGTCCCAGTTTAGGCACTCTATTCAAGAGTCTCGGGTGCTACTGTCCTTCAGTCATCCCAACCCAGACAAGAGATATGGATGAAGAAGTTATTCAAGTCATCAGACATTTTAGTCATCTCAGATGAGGATCTGAAATCTTACAGTAGAGAAGAGTCATCCATATTTTACTACTTAGACAACAGCATCTGAGAGAACAAATGATTATCCTATCCATTCAGTTTTGGCGTAAGTTGTTTTACAGCAATAAATAACTAAAAAAAAATAATATCTCTTTTGGTGGATGCTATATGGTTGGAAGTGATGGTGTGCCCTTTGTAAGCTTAGATCTGAAGGGATTTTACTCATTTTATCTTATTTCTCTTGGCTACTGCCATTGCTGGATTAAGAATTAGTTTTGATGAGCTGATGCTCCATGGCAGATGTAACTACGTGGAGAAGTCCAGTGCCCACCAAGCAGGAGGGAGCCAGGTTGACCTGTGCCCACAGTCTGAAAAACAACCACCTAGCCACATTCTGATGAGAGAAGTGAACACTAGGCAACCTACAGAGTAACCTCCTGAGTACGAATAAATGTTGTTTTAAACTACCTGTTTGGAAGGTAGCTGATTGCACAGCAAGAGTGAACCAAAACACCCCCACATTCGTGACGCTATTGAACACTATGGTGAAATTGTTTCTCATGAAGTAACAAGGAAAGCTATCCATGTTTGTTTGTTTTTTTTTTTTGTCATATTCTGCTTTGATACTGTGGCAATTTCCACCAAGGCAGCAACTCCTGGCCTATTACACATATTATATGAAATAATCCTAAGTCTTTCTCATAGTTTACTCAGGTTATGAAATAAAAGCGATGTCTATGGAGATTTGAGAGTAACTAGAATGAAGAACTTTTTTTAATTTCTCCCACTGCAGTACCTTTAATCACCTTCCTACCCTTAAGTTTAACAAGTTATTTTTCAATTATTTCTCAATCTCCAAGCACTCTTTTATTAAAGGTAGCATATGCTTTCATTAAAAGGCAAAAGGTTATCTTTTTCCAATGAAATTCCCTTTTTGACTAGCCAATAATTGTACAAATGAAGACACACTCATTCAGTCTCCCCTGCCCTGTGAAGGGGGTATTTCAGGATTATTTTCTTTGCCATCTGTTTCTCTGAAATTTATGGAGACTACAAAGTTCAGGATTGTACAGACATGTGAGCTTATGGCACCAGTATTTCTTGCTCACATATAGCCCCCCAAAGCTTAAAATCACATTGCCACTAAATTCCAATTGCAAAAGCCAGATGGAGAACTGAAATGTGATGGAGCAAGATGTTTAATTCCATTTCAAATGTTTAATGACTTGCCATTTGTAGATAAAAGATTTGAAAATTAAGGTAAAGTACAAGAGTCAGGAAATGTGGAAACATTTGGATAGAATCTGTGGAGTTAAATATTATAAATGCTCAGAGTATCTGAGAAAAATATAATCAACATTATAAAATGGAAGTTCTGGGAAGGATCTTTGAGAATATCTATTGAATTTTATAGATGAAGAAATAGACTCAAGGTTAAAATGCCACATAACTCCATTTAATTCAGTTCATTGGCAGGGCTAAGACTTGATCTGAAATAATCATGAGACATTTTTCTCTAATTTTCATTAATAAGAGGTGGAGAGGAAGGGAAAAGGGGATGGAATACTATTGACATGAGAGACAAGAATAGTGAAGAATGAAATCTAAACATAATGTTAGTAATCAAAGGGGAAAAAAAAGTATGAGCGGCCCACTCCCAGCAATTTTCAAAATATTGACATGAATAACTTTATTTATAATGGGTAGGTGTAGGGGGTTAAAAGACAGACTTGCCCAAAATCTTAATTCCAAACTTGTGTACCTTCTTACCAAAGTTCTTGGTATACTTCTTAGTTTGCTATACCATTCCAGAAAAGAAAAAGGGGGAATGTGGAAAGGAAGACCTTGCTGAGGAGGTCACAAAAGAATTGCATGAAAATCATCCACTTGCAGGTCAATAAAACAGAATTCAATATTTTCCTCCAGTGTGAACCTGCTGTTTCACCTTGAACAACTTATTTTCACCACTGAATCTCTATTTTCCCCACCTCTTACATGAAGATTATTATGCAGATTAAATGATGCAATTTTGTTAAAGCATCCAGAGTGTTTTAAACATTTTTTAGATGTCTAGATACTTAGATAGTTACAAATGCTAAGCAGAAATAGATTGAAAAGAGCAAACTTTCCTGAAAACTGGAAAAAAAAAATCAACCAACTAATCAATTAAATAAACCAAAAATGCAAACAAGCAAGAAACAACAACAACAAATTTCTTTTTTGTCTTTGCAATAGCTTTTCCCAGCACTAGCATTTTCTAAAATTCCACCTGTGGTTCTGTAGCTGGCATTTATGGTAGTTACATAAGCTTTGATTGTTCTATAATTCTATAATTGTTCTATAAATTCCAAAGCTTGTTATGCCGCAGCTATGAAACTTCGGGCACAGTAGTTATTGGAGGCTTTATTCTTGTCTACATGATGCCAGGCTGTTACAGTTTTAAAGCATAACATTTAAAAAGGAAATGGGCTTCAGGAAATAGATTTTGTCATGCAAAGAAAATTTTATTTATGCAAACTACAACATCATTTAAGAAGAGGACAGTCATTTGAGAATATGGTCAACTGGAATTCCGTTAGTTGGATTTCATTACAATATTTGCATCTGTAATTTGTAAGTTGTGAAATATCTCAATGTCTAGAAAGGAGCATGACATGAGCATGCACTAATAGGATGCAAGTAAATATTTAAAAAATGTTTCTACTGCTTAATCGATTTCTTTGTAAGTTTACACCTGCATAGGCTAAATAACAGGATGGAAAAGAAAAATAAGACAAGATTTGTATTGTAACATATATGAGTTAGTTGCAGAAACCTAAATTTCTATCCCTTTGGAGGCTGAGGCTTTATGGGATTAGGTATAGGGACTGACATATTCTAGTCATAATGAGGCAATCCATACCTTTGGAACCAGTACACTTAGTTCCCAGCATCAGCTCCACCAATTTTTTTTGGCTGTATGGTCTTGAGAAATTATCTTATCATTACCTGTCTAGTTTCCTCATCTAAATCATGGCTCAAGGTTAGGGGAGGTGATAATAATAACTACCTCATGAAATTGTTTTGAGGATTACAAGAGGTACTCTATCTAATCAATGGAATCACACCTAGCACAAAGTAAAATGTTCAACATATGTTAGGTGTTATAGGTCTCATTTAAGCCATCTAGGAGTTTTAGACTGGAGTGAGGAGTTATGATAGCATTTGTAGTAAACAGACAAACGAAAAAGCATTGCTTCCTGGAGAGATGCCTATTAAAAACACAAAGTGTGGCTGGACGAGAGCATGATTGTGGTAGGCAGCAATAGCAACAGAGAACTTCCTTTCACTAGATAGATGGCTCACATCATTTCATGGAAGGAAAAAAAATCCCATGAGAATAAAGATCAAAATCCATCATGTCCAACAGAGTGCTAAACCCAAAATCAGAAGAGAGCAACAGAGGGGGTTATGTTGATTCCTCCGCGTGATTTTTTTTTCATTAAATATGAACATAAACTTCCTATAATTGAAGGAGAGACAGTGAAAGAATGAGATAGGCATGGAATGAAGCACTGTGTGTATATGAGGGTCTTAAATGTGCATGGGCAAGGCTCAATACAACTTCCGGTGACTATAAATGCTCTATTTCGACTCTTTAATATGGAAGCTCTGAGTCGCAGGTAACTCTTGAGCATCTGAAATGTGACTCGAGGATCTGAGGAAGAAAACTAAAATTCAACTTAATTCAATTTATTAAACATTTAATAAGCACAAGTTGTTAGTGGCTACTATACTGAGAAGCACAAGTCTATAGAATGTGGGTGGGTAATGGTCTGGGCTGTCTCCCCATAGGGGCACTGTAGTTCTATGATTTAGCCAGATTGCAGCATAAATACAAATTAGTCCAAGAGACTTAGAATTCATATTTCCTATAAGAATAGAAACAAGCTGGATCTTCGAGCTCTGTGAGGCATCTTTAGCAGCTTGTAGGATGCAATGCCAAAGAAGTTGGGGCAAGCCCTCTTCCTAGAGTTATAAGTACTGACTGCTGCTTTTTTTTTTTTTTTTGGGGGGGTGGTCTTCATTACTTGTAACCAGGCTTCATAAATAGCAGAGTTAGCAAGCTATTCTGAAAAATGTCTAAGTTCCTATCTCAAATCACTGACTAGCAATGGACCCATTAAACTCTTAAAAAGATCATCTTTCATTGGAATGATGTAAGTTGAGTAAAAACTCATTGACTGTGCTAAAATAATGACAGCTGTTACTTATTTCTTTAGGTACGACACACTTGTTATTATAGATCATCATTCTTGCTCTTGAAGAATCTCAAATAGAAGATAAAGCAAGGCATCCTGTTTTTAGAGGTGAATGTACATTTTAGGTTTCTGCAAACTCCATTCAGGCACTTAACACTTTTATTAATTAGGCATACAGTTATGCAATATTTTTAAATAATTGATGAGGTAGTAAAGTTTTTCAAAACAATTCTGGGGCATCCTCTCCTGGGAGCAGTCCCACATACATCCCAAGGTCTTGGTTCAAGACCCAGGGCTGGGGGAAAAACCGATGTGAACAACTAAATAAAAAATTTTTTAAATGTTTCTCCCTCGTCTCTCTTCCTGCCTGCCTCTGCTTGCCGTCATTCATGCCTGCACCTTTCCTTTTTTAAAAACAAAAACAAAAGCAAAATCCAAACAATTCTTACACTTAAAACATGTTGCCAGGTCTCAAAAAAGGTGATAACATACGGCTTTCCACTCCAAGCTGGAAAGGGGGCAAGTCCTTTTGACTGCCCCTTGAATTCTCTTCCTCCTAAAACTTTCTGCACCATGCAACTCCAGAGAAAAAATAAAGTCTCCATTTCACATAAGACACTACTATTATTTGTACCAAACCCTAAGATATATGGAATAGGATCATGTCTTCTTCCCTAATGATTTGAGTTGGCTCCAAACTATAATATGCAGTGTGAAGATTCAGGTCATTCTTCTTCGGACAACTGATGGCATTATTGAAAAATGATTTATCTATCATGCTCTCTCTACTCCAAGTGTTCTGCATGTTAAGTTGATTAAATCCTTGAAAACAACCCTATGAATTAGCTATTGTAATTGACAATGGAATGTCTTAAACAAAGAGAATTTAAACAATTTCACCAAGGTCAAAGAGCTACTAAATGCTGAGCCTAGTTGGAATCAAATTGATTCATGAGGCAGTGACCCATCACGTTAGCCACACATGTCAAATAGTTAAGACATGACCACCATGCATAGGTAGAAAACCCAGATGAAAAGCAGAGGCATTTAGCCCTGCTCTATCAAGACCAATTCTGCTGGCTCTTGTGCCTTTCAATGTCAAATTTTCAATATCTCCACATCTTAGAATTTAGTTTTTTTATATGTTTTACTTTTACCTATGATATCTGTCCATACATAAACTCATTTTTCATATCTTTAAAAATGGTGTTTGAATATCTACTGCCAACTTATTTGCATTTTATTGGCATTATCATAGCTAATATGTTTAAGCATTTTCTGCATATCAGATCCTAACTAAATAATCATTATCTCAGTTAATATTATTACAGCCTGAGCTGATGGGTATAATTATTATCCCTACTATACAAACGATGAGACTGAAGCCCAGAGTGTTCAAGTATCCTCCTCAAGTTGTCACACTGACCAAGGAATAGCCAGGAGTCACCCCAGGTCTGCCTATTCTACTAATTCTACTGAGGAAGAACTCTTAGAACCTGAGAACACCCTTACAGCCTGAGAGCACCACCCATAGCCTGGTGGACATTTTACTTGTGGATAAAACTTACCATTCTATCCAACTATATTTTTCAACCTGCAAATATACAATTTCCCATTTAAGTCATAATAAATACGCCAGTTATTAAGAACAGGAAACTTTTTCTCTCTGGCTCGAAGTGCACTTAACTGCATTTTCCTCTAGAAGGTAAGAAGCATACATTTAAATCTCCCTCTGACAGATGATTCATTGAGTAGCACTAATTCCTGGCTTTACTTGTGCCCCTCACTTAAAGTGCTGCAGTTAAAGTAAGCAGGGAAGGGAAGGAGCAGCAGAATATGGCCTGGCACTGAAGAAAGGGGGAAAAAAAATGAGAGAGAGGAATAGTCTTTGCCAGTGATGGAAATTGCAAAAGCTAAACAGGAATTTAAACTCCCATTGGCCTTCCAGTGAACAAATGCACAACTTTTAACATTCTTTCTTTACATCTTAAATCTTAGGAGCTTGGTATCATTAAGTGACTCAGTGCAATAGTCCTTCAGGAGAAATTATACCCCATCTAAGAAATAGTGACAAATTCCAGATATAGTACTCTCAGTCTAGTCAAACCACTGCCTTGGAAAGCAATAACATTGCCTGCTTTGATTCACACTGTGTTTCTCTGCATCACACACTAGTAGACTGTTTATCTTACTTAATGGCAGCTCAATATAAGACTGAGACTATAAAGAATTTATTCTCTACTCCCTCCCCAAATTCCTTTCTGGTAAAAATGTTAGAGCCTTGTTTTATTTAACTTCAGGACTCCTTCTCTGTCTTATTGCTCATTCCTCTTGTCTGATGATAGTTTTATTCTTGTCTACACTCTGAGGGAGGGAAGAATTTCCTAGATGATGTCCAATGGGTAGAAAATCTTCTATACTAATTTCCCAGATGGAAATGTCTTAATAAGCATCCTCGAGGTCCCGACAAAATTGTAATCTTTCCATAGTAAACCACGTTCTTTTCTGGTTAAATAAAAATTGGTTGCCTAGCCATAGTTATTTCCCTTCTTCTTTCTTCCTTTCTGGCAGATGAGATTCTGATGATAGAGACTAAAATGCTAGATTCTTTCATCACAAGCCTTTTTGTAGGTAAGAGCCATCAGGCATCAAAATCCTGGCCAATTAGGCATACAAAAATATGCTGAGGGTATGTGTGAAAGATTCCCTTCCCTGATAAATATACAGCTCCAAGAAGCCCCCACCTTCTTTTTTTTTGTCTTGAAGAGAATTGTATGGGTCTATGACAACCATCTTGTCACCAGAATTTTATGAGATTACGAACAGACAATTCACAGAAACAAAGACAAAAAATCTGGGAGTTGATGGCATTATGGAGTCATTAAGCAAGTATTGCAGCTGCTGCTCCCTAGAGGATTATTCTTCTTAATAATATAAAGTTCTTAACAATTTTAATTTTTATTAAATCACTTAATTTTTAAATAATTAGCCATTTTTATTTGGTAGGCCATTTTCAAGTTTTCAGGTACCTTTTCTCCAGCCAGTCTTAAGCATGCTAACTGATGCATTCCTATGTCCCAGGTATTGTAAGTACTTCAGGAGGGTGAAAGAAACGTCTACACTGATGAGGTTAAAGATTTACAATCAATTTCAAGAAAAGGGAAGGTCAAGATGCATTAATTATGATTCATCTTTGCTCAGGATCACTCAATTCTTTGGCATCTAAAGAATATATATTTAGAGAAAAGGAAAAGTAATGATTAGCTCTTTGGTTTTGACTTTCTGGTTATTATCTTTGTTATCTGTAAAAGGAAAGTGTGGGACCTTCAAAGGTCCCCACTATTTCTAACATTTCATCTTTTTCAGAAGCTTTTGGAACATATTTGTAAAAGTCTAAACATCAGGCATTGCTGAATTTACTCTAGATACAATGCGGTAACTACCAGAGGGCTTCGCTTAACTTATAGTAAAGCTTTGACTCTCTGGAAGTATCAGAAGTGTTAACTTTAGAGGTGAATGGAGATAATAGGCATACAAATCAGCATGCATTTAATAACAAGAAAGAGAATGAAAAGACGAACTCTGATTCGGAGAGATGATTTTCTTTCTGGTCAGTGGACCAACCCACTGGTAACATAAGTGTGACAGCATTTAGGCAGAGGTGAAGGAGGGATGCTTTACAGGTAAAGCCAGAAGAGACTCCAGGAATTGTCCCAGAGGCAGGATGGTTTATGGACAACTTAAGCCCATGAAGAAAAGCAAAAACAAATTCCTTAAAATGCTGAGTTTGGGACCTCACCCTCAGGTTTAAGGCAAACAAATTTAAGAGGTAAAGTGTGCAAATTGCATTTTAAAGAATGTTCTCAGGTGAGTCTTCAACAGCTTATTCAGTTTGGGGAACCAATACTCAAGACCTCCTCTGTCATATGTAGCTCCAGTCACATGGGATTGTTTGAGATAAATGTAAATTAACAAAAACAATTGTATTTCTAGTGGTGAATTTAGTGTAGTCCATATGGATGTGGGTTTATAATACACACCTGAAATTTATATGATGTTACAATGCAATGTTACTTCCATCTTTTTTAATTTAAATTCACTTTTTTTTTTTTTCTTTCACATTACTGTCCTTTCAAGCCACTTGATAGCAGTTATTGGACAGCAGGGACATAGACCAATGCACCCTCATAAAAAGTCCACTGGACACAACAGTATGTGTTAATGTGCATATACTGCATTGCCAGTCTATCAATGTACATTCCCCCCGAAATCAAATCCCCTTTTCTATGCTCCATTTCTTTTCTCCATAGGTCATCCTACCCTTTCTCTTGTCTAGAGTCCTGCCTCTGACAACTTATTTTACTTTAAAGCAATACTAACAACAACAAAATTAGTATCTATCAATACTGAACACCAAAAGAAATAATATTCATCACGTGATACTTACTATATATCCTACTTGTCACCAATTACTTAGGAATCTCATTTAAGTATCTACATTACACTGATGATTAAAAAAGTGTAGATCAGGAACATTCATTCATTCATTCATTAAATCATCAAATACTGAGTCACCACAGTTGGTATGCATTATTCTAGAACTGGGCAGGAGAAGGGCATATGACATTGTATTTTAGGGGAGCAAAAATATGTCTTCCCCCGAAATATGTCTTTCTGGCCAAAAAACAAAAAATGTGTAATTTCACAGAAGGAACGCTGAAGAGTGGAGAGAGGTTGTCATTTTGTCAGACATTTACATGTGTAAAGGGAAAATCTCTCTGTAAAGTTTTCTCCCTCACTAAGCCAGGAAGACCTGATTTCTTTAGCCTAGCAGTGGAGAAAGCAGAACACTAATCTGCATAAAGGCCTTATCTTTGTTGACTGTGCCCTTCCTGCCTCAATGATTGACCTTTCTTGCCTCCCCCACAGCATTTTTTGACTCTGTATAAATTTACTTACACCAGAAGCTAATGCTATATGGCAGGTTACTTAGTTTAACTGGAGTTTTCTTATATATACAGGAGGTGTACATGCTATTATTAAACTCTTGCTGCTTTTTGTTTTTTTTTTTTTTCCTCTTACCAACCTAAAGTTTATTTGATTCTTTGCCAGAGAAGAACCCAGAGGGCAGTGGGAAGATTTTCCCTCATGTCCTGACAATTCATACACACAAAGAGAAAAAATGCTGCCATTATACTTTCTATTTTGTGGGCAGAGAAAGACGTAAATAAGTATATAAGTAAACCTATTAAGTGATGTATCTCAGGTGGCTCTCCTATATAAAGTATTTCAGACTGTGTAAAGAGAAAATAATAGAGGATGAGTAAGTTAAAATTGACCAGCTAGTAACAGTTGACAGGGTTCAAAAGCCATCCCCTTAAGACTGTGGAGACCGCTGCTCTGACATGAAGACCATTTTGAGGTGAAAAAAATGGCAGCCCTGGAGGCAAAGGAGAAGCTCTTTCTCCCAGTCCTTTTCCCTTTTTCCTAGACAAAGTAGTGATTATGATTATCTTATCCCCTCTAAGAATGTAGTTTGGGAAGGTCTTAATCCAGAAGTTAGTTTACCTGTAAGTATTCTCCTTCGCCATGCAAACTAAAATTCCCAGGTTTTAAAGATTAGAACATGCACAACTTTGGGGACCATCAGTCTGCCCACTACCATGCAATAATAATAATAATAATAATAATAATAATAATAAACCAGCAGCAGCAATGTTACATTATAAACTATCCTGTTAATCTATCTTCCAATTATTGTATTCATAACTTCTTGACTTCTATTTGTAAATAGCTGAGTTGGAACTGATAAGGAAAAAGTGTAGTTCCTGTTATACCTTTATTCCCTATGAAACAGGAATTATTCTAAAGTCAATATAAAATCTATATAAACGAAGGAAGAGGCAATGGGTCCCTCCATATAATGACCTGTGGGACTGAGATACGGTAACCTTTTTTTTTTCTTTCCTGGGTATCCTTATTTCAGTACTTGATTTGTTCTTACTCTCAGGCATAGCTTGCTATTTCAGCCATTCTTATGCTCACACTAAAGGGAATATCGATGAGGATACTGGGAGACTAGAGTTTCAAACCCAGCTCTTCCACCGATAACTGCAATTCTTTGGTCAATTAACTTTGTCTCTGAGATTCAGTCTTTCCACATGCAAAAATCAATGCATTAGACTAGATCAATTACTTATAAACAAAAATCACAGTGGCAGACAAGAGACATGGCACATGTATACTATATTTCAAAACTCAATGAGAGAGAAAGAAATATGAGACTTAGAGAAGCAGCATTTCCTAAAATAACTCTGCTTGTGCACAATAAAATATTTAAATATATTATCTTATATAAAATAACATACTCTTAGGTAATCTGCAAATTATAAAGTTCTGTCATTTAATAATCACAGTGTCATTGTCAAATAAAAGTAGGTGTAGATGTCTGCAAACAAATTTCTACACAACACATAATGCATGTCTCGGTAATAAAGTCGTTGCAGTATCACAAATTTCAAATGATTTATTCAAAAGTGAGGGGAGCAAAAAGCTCGGATTCCCAAGCTGCTGAGTCCTTGCTGCAGGCAGAGTCTACCTCTGATTAAATTAATGCTTGTCCAAACATAGGAACAGAGCTAACCTGACAATCGATGTCAGTTACAACTTTCAGCATTTTGGGGTGTAACTTATTTTCAACACAAAGTACAGTCAAAATATTTTTATCATGATAAAAAGTTAATAGGAGCATTTGGATCAAATACATCTGTGATACGAAGTAGTATTCAGAAAATACAACTCTAAGAAAAAAATATATGAAGAAAATCCTATCTGAACATACCTGTCACTAGTTCCCGGTTAAAATTAACATACTAGAGGGTCAAGTGGACACTATGTCTGACAGATTTCTGTTCATACTTCTCCTGTTCTATGATACCCATGATCACTCCACCTGCACTAGAGGTCTATTTGTCTGGCATTTAAATAGAAATCACATCTAATCATTAGGGAACATTCCAAGTATAGGACTCTATATTGAGTGGATTTATATGGTTTTCTATTTTTCTTAATATTATAAAGTGGGTACAATTATTAACCAATTCATGCAATTGAAGTGCCAGAAGCTGAGGGGAGTTAAGTAACTTGACTATGATTCAACTGAAAAGATGTGGGATAACTAAATTCCCTTGTTTGAAAGATCATGCCGTACAGAGCTCCTGTTTACTAGAAAAAATTCATTTTACTGAATGGAAATGGCTATTTTTTTTTTTTTTTTGGTCTCTTTTCCCAACATTGTGAGTCCTTTGAGAAAGTGACACCATAGCTTCACCTTTTTCTCCACATTTCATCTTTCAGTGACCAACAAGGAACCTTTCCCATGAAAACTGATCAATAAAAATTTGTAAATTAATAAATGGTTCTAGACGGTAAAGAAAACTCCATAGAGAGATTTAGATCTTCATGTTTATCATCATCATCCATGAACACCATTACCCCCACAGAGCAAAATAACAATTACACAGTTTATATCATATTTTTAACTTTGTGATCATACAATAAAAAATAAAGAAATAAAATTAAGTAGGTAAGAGAACAATTATATTTAGGATACTTGTTATTTTTTTCTTTACTGAATTTTGATTTCAAAATATGTTGATTAATATTTATTCATGTGTGTCTGAAGTATCTTTGTCACAAACATGCTTTCTATCCTTAACTGTGATTTTCAGTATCAGGTTTCTTAAACTCTTGGCCTTTCTGAAGAACTCCTGCTTCATTGCCAATCTAGAAGTCCAAGCAGATGCAACCCAAGGATATAACACCTACTTTAAAAATATGTTTGGGAAATATTACAGACAATTAAATGCTTTGAGGACTGTTTTAACATTAATAAATTAAACATGGGTCACAAAAATAATGAGGATATCAAAAATATTCTGAACTCAACATAAAGTAGCCTTCTCAAATGGGCCATGTTGTCCCGGAAAAATGACTTTGTGTTTATAAGGACAGAGAGATCAGCAGAAAGGTAACCTAATTAATAGTTCTTCATAGTTTAAGGAATATATCATAAGTATCTCAAACTTTACCAAATTTTGACTTCCTATGAGGTATTTCTACATTGGATATTCATTCCCATATAATCAATAAAGCCAATCAATTACAGTTTTACATTCTATTTCTTTGCTAGGTGAAAAAAAAAACCTGTGGCTATGTGGGAAAGAAATTGCTACTAGTTCCTCCTTTTCTGACTGGAAACATTATGAATTTCTAAGTCACTATAGCATGTTTATTTGATTAGTATATTACTGTTGCCATTACTATCATTATTAGTACCCAGTGTGTTAAGAAATTGGCATGCATTACCCACTTGGTTTCTAAAAAAGAAAGAATTGTCATGACAATTTCCATTTGCTACTTGGGAATTTTGCGTTTAGAGAGGTAAAATAATTCACCCAAGATCACACAGTTAATTTACACCCTACCCTAGATTGCTTTCTTTTTTTCCCATTAACTCTGTCTGACATTGATAATATTGGTTAGAAAAAATGGCAAAAATGAACTCCAATCCTGGAATCCATTGCTGTCTGTTACTTTGGACAAGCAGCATAGCCTCTTAGTACCTCTATTACACTTAAAAATAATAATACTTGCATTTAAGATGTGTGCTTGTAATGCTAATAATGTAAGCATGCAGCAATAATAAATAAGTCTCAAACCTAGAAAACACTAAATATGCTTATTATTTGTTTCATTGCAGGTTCAGTGAAAATCATTCATTTGCTCATTCACTCATCTGTACACACATCAGATATATATTAAAAACCTAGTCTATGTCAAATATTGATCAAATACCAATAACTAACACAGTCATGGCCCAGCAGAAAAGGTTGATTTCATTAACTACTTGATATTACCTAAAGCAAATTCTAAAAGATGAGTTATTTAAATGAGTAGCTTGATTATATTACAAATATAATCTAGGACATTGAAGAAGAATAAAACACCCAGAATTTTTGGATTGAAGAGATTTCAGGGCTCCCTGCTCTTTTTCTTCACCTATCTACTTGAATTTTATTTACTTTTGATTCCATAAATATCCAGTGATATTGTTGCAAAAGACGGTTCAATTCCAAAGTCCCTCACTGTTTATGTTACTTTACTTTTTCTTCGACCTGTAGCAATTTAATCTTTACTTATTATCTCAGTGATACCCGGTCTTCCTCAAAAATAAATAAAAGAGTTTCAATCTTGGTCAATGTGTGTTGCACTAAAAATTTTAAATGTCCATTTTTACTTTCAAAACATTGTTCCCTTTTCTCTGCTTTAAAGCCAGTGTCATTGGTATTTGTCCTTTCAAAATTGATTCTTAAACATGCTTCTCTTTTACCACGCTAACCCTGGCTTTGCTTTTATTTATTGGCATTGAGATACCATTTGACTAATTGTAGATTGCTTATTCCGTACCTATTATTCAAAGCACATCTTTCTACTTGGTGAATTATCTAAACTATAGTTGATTTCAATCAATTTTATTTAGGCTCCTTTTAACCTCCTTCATGTCTACACTTAAAAGAAATCCAATATAAAATTTTATGCTGTGTCATCTGAAAACCTGCAAACTGATTATGCTGTGATCACAGCCATGAGCACTGTCCCCACTTTCCTTTAAGATCAGGATAGCGGGGGAGGGGGCAATTTTCGTTGGTAATTCTAAGGAAAGACAATATGATGCTTTGAGAAAGATAAAAGAACAAGGACTAAGACACTTGAAATGCATTCTAATCATATCATTTCTCAACTTAAACCCTTCTATGATTCTCCCATGGAACACCATTTCAAGTCCACCCCCATTAGTCATGCTTATGAAGTCACTGTGATATCTACTCATGGTCATCTCCAGTTCTGAGTCCTGAGAAAGTTACTCCAGTCATGTTGAGGGTCTTCATGTTCTGTTACTCTTGCTCTTGTTTGTATTCATTGTTGCATATTTCTGCCACCCTTTTACTCCACCTCAAGACTTAGCTAAGATATTGCTACGTTCTCAGTGTCCTATGTCCACCAGACTTCCCTGAACATGTACAAGGTAAGAAATACCCTCAGAAAATATGAAATGCTATATGGGCTTCCAGATCAAACAAATGAGTGTTTTAAACAAATCCAGGATTTGTTTTAATCAGTCTTGGTAAAACATACATATATGGAACTGACTTTCATGAAGAAAGAAGGTTTTATGCTCACACACCCCTGGAAATAGGAGGTAGGACGTATCACTTGCCTCACATAGAGACGCATAGGGGCAAGCAGTTTCAGTCGACATTAAAAAGAGTAAGTAAGAGTCTTTTTTTGTTTTGTTTTTATTTTCATAGGAATGAAACGGATGAGAGCAAGCTAATCAGGTTTAGAATTGACCAGTTTGAATAGTTTTAGTGACAGTATAGCATTGTCCCTACTCGTCTGGTACCTGGCCCAGGGGATCAGGAGAAGACGGAGTGGCCCGGCGCATGAGTGTTCCACAGAGGAGATGGTGGGCAGGGTGGACTCTAGGTTGTGATGCATTAAAGGTATGTTCCCAAGGTGAGAGCTATCTTTAGGAGTTAGCTGACCCTGGGAAGGGCAGTCCCTCCACTATAAACTGCACTTAAACTTAAAAGAAAGAGAGGAAGACAGAGAGAAGTCTATGCCTTCACGTCTAGACTGACAACAATTAATTTTTCGCAAAGGCATGAATGCATGTCAATGGGGGAAGGAAATATATTTTCAAAAATTGGGTTGATGAAATAATTAACAATGAAAAAAGACCATTATTCAAAATACAGAACAGTAAGAACTTTTAACAAATAATGGTAAGAAAACCAATAATCCTGAACACACACCTTGCCAAAAAAGATAAACAGTTGGCAAGTAAGCATATGAAAAGGTGTTCAACATCATATATTACAAAGGAATTGCAACTGAAACAACAAGAAGATGTCACCCTATTAGAAGAGGCACAAACCTAAATACTGAGAACACCAAATGCTGGCGAATATGGGGAGCAAAAGGAATCCTCATTCACTGCTAGGAATGCAAAATGGTGCTGCCACTGTAGAAGACAATTCCAAAGTCTTTTTTTCCTTACAAAAATAAATACTCTATATGATCCAGCATTATTCTCATTGATAATCCCACCCCCATGCAAACTCTAACAAGTGGACACTTAATAACAGTTTTATTTATAATTGCCAGAACCTGGAAGAAGCCAAAATGTCCTTTAGAAAGTAAATGAGTAAACTGTGGTACACCCAGAAAATGGAATTATCCATGCTAAAAACAAATGATTTTCAAGCCATGAAAAGGCACTGGAAATGCACTGGAAAAGGCACTTAAATGCATGTTACTAAGTGAAATAAGACCCTCTAAAAAGCTATGTAATATGTTTCCAACGACACTGTATTCTGGAAAATACAAAATTACAGAGATAATAAAATACTCAGTAGTTCCCAGAGGTTAGAAGTGAGGGAAGAATCAGTGGAGTATAGGGGACATTTAGGGGAGTGAAACAATTCTGTGTAACACTGTCCTGGCTCATTTGGGTCATTATACATTTGTCCAAACCCCATAGTACATACAATACCAAAGAGAACCCACATGTAAAATTTGGACATTGGGTAATAACGATGTGTCAATGTAGACTCACCACTAATAACAAATATACCACTCTGATAATGAATGTTAATAGTGTGTGTATGTGTTTGTTGGGGGAGGCGGTTCGGGAAGGAATGAGGTATGTGGAAGGTATGTGTACTTTCTGCTTGATTTTGCTGTGAACCTAAACAAAACTTATTGAAAATTACCTCACAATTTGTCTGTAGGAATTAATGCAATACCTGAAAAACATTTAGAGGAATGATTGGCACAAATTAATGTGTATCATAAATGTTTGGGACACAAGGAAAAAAGTTAACTCTGACCTGTACATCACACTGTATACACTGTATAATACTTCACTTTACACATTATATATCAGTTCACTCAAGGAGGATCACTGCATCAAATCAAACAAAAACATTTTTGTAAGAAGGCACAGGAGAAAATACTCAAGACCTTGGGGAAGACAAAGCTTTCTTAAGCTAGACTTAAACAGCACTCTCATTAAAAAAGAGATGATTTGAATTTATAAACCACACACACACACACACACACACACACACACACATCCCTTCTGTTCACCCCAACATACTATTGATTAAATAAAAGGACAGACCAGAGACTAAGATACAGCATTTGAGTACACACAGTTGTCAACGTACTTACAATTGAGATCAAGAACTACAAATCAATTAAAAAAAAAAAACAAATTGGAAAAGACTTAGATATGCTACCAAAAAACAAGCATGTTAAACATGTTTATAATTATTATTCATATGAAAAATTCCTATTAAAATTCCAGTTACACCCTGTTTTACATCTACCAAGAAAAGTTACCAGAATAACAATAAAAAGAATATTGGCTAGATTGTGTGGCAATGGAACTTTCAACATTTTTAATATGAAAATGGAGTTATATGACCGATTTGAATAACTGAAGACAGTTTCTTATAAAATTAAACATAAATTACCCAGTGACCTCATAGCTCCAATCTTGGATATTTAATTTAAAAAAGAAAAGTATTATGTCTATAAAAATTTGTTTTTAATTGATTTCTTATTGATACCAGAAACTGAAAATGAGCCCAGTGCCCATTAAATAGGAAAAAAGATTAAGAAAAGATGCAACATCCACAAAATGTAATAATACTCAGCAATAAAAAGAATAAACTATCAGTGCCCATAATAACAAGGATTAATCACAAATATAGCATCATAAATGAAGGAGGACAAACATAAAAAGTACATATATGAACTGCAAGAAAGGTAAAAATAATTTGTGATAATAACCTAAATATTAATTACTTAATAAAATGAAGCATACACCATAAAATTAACATGTAGTGGGGGTTGGTGGTTATAGGTCATTATGACTTGAGAGTCTCAATGCTTGACTAAAAAATTACACTCTGCCTTCTTCATGATAATTCTATACACATCTTTTGTAACCATTATCTGTGCCCTATTGTTAAAATCTCATTATCTGGGAAGGGAGTAGGGATGAACTGGAAGGTAACAAGAAGAAATTTCTAAGATTGATGGAAATATTCTAGAAATTACTTGATCTATAACTTTAATGTTAGATAAGTCTAAATTATTTTGTCTTCTTCCCAAAATGTTTACTCTAGATGGGTTTTTAATAAGCTACATTATCTACATAAACTATCTTACTAAAGAATAAAGCTTGAATTATGAAAATAAACAAATGCATTAATATAATTAAGACATTAAAACAAACAGTTGAGAAAGAGACAAGTCTCTGTGCCATGATGTTATATTGTGATTGTTACTTTAATGGTCTTAATCCCATTAGTCCAGTGATTATCTAACTTGAAGGAACACAGCCTAAAGAGTTTGATTATACGTGGATTAAGAAACACAAGCTCCAAAGAAGTTAATTGAATAGAGCAGAGTTGGAGTCCAGAAATATGTGGTTTTACAGTCAACCTCCATCAATCTCCAACCAAATGATCTGTCTAAGAAAAGAGGGTTTGTCCTGTTCATTCTCATTACATTTGGCAGATCATGGATGCTCAACAGCTAAGTGAAGAATAAATGAATGAATGACTATTCATCACCATTGTTGCAATTTTTATTTCCACTTTCTAATTTTGCCATGACTTTGTTACTCTGTAAGTTTATTTCAACTGTCTGAGCTAAACTTACAGCACTCTGTAGTCTATTTTCTAGTAAAGTTCCTACTGAATTTTCTTGGAATCAACAATTTGGCCTTAGACACTGAAGACTTTGTATATAAAATTGAAAAACAACCACTTAATGTGGCTTCCATTTAATTCTACCTAATGGAATGGCTATGCCTATATAATATCTGAGTAACTCATTAGAAATGCATCCTTTTGCTATGATTATCATTAATAATATTCCAGTTGGATGCTTTTAAGGATTTTTAGGCCATACTTGATAAGCTATTTCATCATGATGTGGACTAATGGTCATATGACCTCAATTTTTTAGTCTTGTCTTTATCACGTGACCTGACTTTCGCTTTCACATATTTGTCAACAACACTACGGATTTAAAAGGTCAAGGCATACCCTGTTGGAGTAGTGGTTACGTCACCTCCCTCTGCCCAAAAGCACAGTTCACATAAATCCCAAGCACCCGGGTTGACATCCAGGGACCAAGGGGAACAACCAAGATGACCAACTAAATAAAAATAAATAAAATGATTATCCCTTCTCTCTCTTACTGAATGCATCTTTCCTTTAAAAATGTTAGGAATGAAGAAAACAGAACTAAACTCTTAGAAATTAAAAAAGTGTCAAATGAATTTCTAAGTATAGAAACAACCTCATCAGCATATTCAGTTTTTTCTACACTAATGACATTAAGAAACTATAAGTGTATTCAATTCTGTAAGTCTGAATATTTGCTTTCCATAAAGCAATGCATGTTTTGTTCCTTATTGCCCATAGGATTATACTGTATGTCCTGCTTGGAAAATGTTCAAATGTTCTCTTAAGAAAAGCGAAAAGTTCTGTCTTTTTAGAGTTCTTTATAAATTACCTTATCCTCATGCTAACAATTGCCTATCCAGATGCCTCGCTGTTGCACACAGCTTTCCAGCTAAAGCATCTGGGCCAGCAATGATCAGGCAGTTGTTCTGAGTCCATTATGTGGTTAAATGGATAATGGACTGTCTGGGCTGCCTGGGTCTTTTGAATGTCAATTTCTTCTGACTCAAATTTTCAAGTAATTTATTCATCTTTTGCCATTGTTGATAGCATCTCTGCTGCAATCCCTTCACGTGACTTCCATCTATTTCAGGTAAGGGGGAGAAAGCTTCATTTTCTGATTTACTTCTGCAAAGGAGTCTGAATTTAAAAGGTCTTTGTGTTTGTAATTTATTTTTTTAACATCAATAAAATATTGGCTTCTCTGTTTTGATTTTTATTATTTCCCTTTTCTGTATCACAAACATTTGCTATAATTATGGTACTTGCACATGTTTTTATGAACTGGCAAGGACTTCAGTTGTTAGCTGAATTGTGTCAGGAAACCACACCCCTGTATTGGAAGCATTAAACATATTGAGAGGCATCTTTATTGGAAATCAAAACTCAAGCATTTAATAGACCACATGCATCCCTCAGTCAGAGGTGCGTTTTGTTTAATGGTGGCCACAAATGTGGACAAAAATCACTCTGATTTATTGTGAGTGAGATAGAAATTTCTGATTACTATCCTGTCTCTGCATGAAACCAATCTCCTTAGAAAGACCATTTGAATCTGGGAAATAGAGGGCAAATGTAAATATGAGTGGAGGTTAAAACTGTTGCTATGAGTATGAAGTTATAAATTATGCAGCCTGAAAATTCATTACGTTGTTTTTGTCACCAATCTCCTGAGCTGTATTACAAAAATCTAGAAAAATAAAAGAAAATGAGATTTAAAACAGTGAAAATTCTTCTACAAGAAAATTGGGCTTATTGTAGCATTTCCTAAAGAAGATTGCCTCAACATAAAATATACTTCTTGCAAAATACCTTTTAGGTGGTTTTAGCTGAAAAAACACTTTATTTTTTTAGCTTATAACTTGCTTGACTTTCAAAGGACTTTATTCTTTCCCCACACATCAGAAATTATTATTATATTTAAGGAAACATTCTATTATAGGGAGAGCAAAGGTATAATATTCAAATATACAAATATTTGAATTTAACTGGGTATCCTTTTGAGCTATATGATGTGTATGGTTACTTAGGTATATTTTGAATATTCTAGTTTACATTGAAACAGATTTAAAAACAAATTTATGCACTGATTTATCTTTTCATTCACTAATTTATGAAGCTTAATTTAACATCTCTGTGGACAATTGCAGTTATATATTTTTATGATCTGGAATAAGTTACTTTAGTCCTCAGATTTCATTGTTTTCAAATGACAGCTGGGAATGATGATCCTGAGATTTAAACCTGTAGAGCTTTGTGAGGATTGATTTCAACCAAGAATTCCAAACTTGCTTTTTTAACTGTAAAGGCAATTTCAAAGAATGATGATGATGATAAGAATGAGGAAGAAAAACTGTCAGACGGATGGAAATTTACCAGATTTGATTAGCTGTCTATTTTCTAAATGTGAATATTATTTTAGACTCTTTGTAGTTAGAAGTTTATTATACTTAAAAAACACAAGGATCATTACAAATATTTCTCAATAGAGCTATAACCAAGTTTTATTTTCCTTTCATGTTGTTTTGAATCAGGAATCTCACCTACATATGAAAATCCCAATTCCAGTTTTACTAATATCAAAAGGAAGCACACGAGTTCTAATTCACAGCATCAACATTTAGAATGAGTATTAATTTAAATTTTCCTTATCTATCATCCAGACAAAACATATCTTCCCTCTCTCCCTTCCTTCCTCTCACTCTCCCTTCCTTCTTCCCTACTTTTAATTTTTTTAACGCAATAGGAAGGGTAAGTTAAGTGGATAGCTAGCTTAAAAAAGAGATTGAATGAAATAGTACACTGGATCTTGAGTGAAACTTACAGTCCTTGTTTTAGAGGGATGCTTCTCAAACTTCATATACATACAAATCATCTAGTAATTTTGTTTAATATTTAGTATATTTCTCTGTATTCCTTTTTAGAATTTTCATCTATTTACATTACCCATCATTCTTGCATATTGTCTTTTTTTCTTTTAGTGCAGTTAACAGAGTAATCATAGTTATATTATCTATCTGATAATTACAAAACCTGTATCATATCTAAGTCTAGTTCTGATACTTGTTTTGTCTCTTGAAAATGTGTTTTTTCTTGCTTATTACCATTACTTGCTATTTTTTTTTATTGAAAGTTCAAAATAATGTATTATATAATATGAACTAAAGTGTATATGCCATTGGTATGGGTTTGATGTTAGTAGACGTTGTCTCCTTGTTTCTGGTCTGCTGTCGCTGAAGGTACCTGAGGTTTCACACTCCACCAATAGTATTGTCTCCTTTGTTGTCTTTGGGCTTCCCTAGGAACTCTTCCTCAGATATTGTCTTTATCCTATATATATTTTAGCTATTATCTGCTATTATTAAACTAGAGTCTGCTGGTATGGTGAAAAGGTAAAAGGGAAAGGAAGCGTTCTGTAATCAGTGATCAAATGTGTTCTTGGTAGAAACACAGCCCCTGTTTATGGGCTATGATCTTCAAAATTGGTCCTTAGCATTCTCCCACTTCAGTGAGACAGGGAGGTTAGAACAGACAGGAATTACAGAAATGCACCTATCCCAGTGTGGGGAAAGGCTCTAGCAAATCGTCTGACCCAGAATGTCAGCTGCTGTTATGAAGACTACTCTAGGCACATCTCAAAATTGTTGCTCTTATCCTCTTTTGTCAAATCCACAGGGGTTTACTTCAGCTTCATACCATGAAACCTGGTGGAGTTCCTAAAGGCAAAACCTACACAACTGTGTGGGTCACCAGGAGTTCCTCACATTCATGCAAGTCCTCACTCAGCCTCTGGCAATTTATCAATAATATCATTAAGTATTCTTACCAGTCTGTTGCTCCAGGTGTACAGATATTGATTGGACTCACTGGACTCATCTGTCTCTCTGAATATTTTAGGGTGTTATTTTCTAAAATTTTATTCCCTGGTCAAAGAAATGCTGTGATTTTCAGATTTTTCAACTTCTTTTCTGAATGATAACCTTCTAAGGTTTTTACATATTTAACTGAATCTAGAATCCAGAAACAGCCTGGATATATTGTTACATCTGTAATTTTTAATTCAGTTAAGGCTGGGAGAGAACTAGAGGGACCATATAGCTGAAAAACCTGAGAGTGATATTGCTTCTGTTGGTTGGAGGACTTACGGTTGCTAGATTTAGCAGATAAATGAGAGGACTTCTGAGTAAATTAGAATTTCTAACTAATCACAAGTAATTTTTAATGTAAGTATGCCCCCCAAATTGCATTATGCTAAATATCATTTATTGATTTCCTAGGATATAAACTTAACTGAACATTCAGTATTTAATGAACTGTATGCAGTCTACACTTGGAATAGTAAATGTCTAGACTTTTTAAATAAAATTATCTGTAAATTTCTGCAATAGAATTATCTGGGATTTTGGTTAATAATGCAAAGCCCTGGATCCTGGAATCAAATTTTAGATGCCAAAGAAATTCTACTAACAATAGACATGTAATTTTTAGGTTTCCATGTAAGTGATAGGATAATTATTATTCTCCTTTTGTTTTGTTTTTCCTTTCCCCACAGAGAATTAAAGAATGGAAATTTTTATTATCAGGTTCCATGTGTTTATCAATCTAATATACTTTCTATTACTATTAAAGTTTCCACCATTAATTACTGCATATTGATTTTAAACTAGCAAGAAAAAAGAAACTGCAGACATTATTTTACATTGTTTTGCAATTATAATAAAATGAACTATGCATACACATGTGCATATATACTTTGGAATATTATTCAACCATAAAAAATGAAAGCAATCCTGCCTTTTCAACAACATGGAAGAATCCTGAGTTCATCATGCTAAGTGATATAAGCCAGACACAGAAAGTCAAACAGTGTGTAATTTTACATATAAAGAAATATTAAACACTGAATTCATAGAAATAGAGCATAGATTAGTAGTTGCCATAGATGAGGGATGGAGAGTAGGGGAAATGGTTATTAACATAAATAATTCAAGCTAGGAAAGAAATTTCACAATTAAAATCAAGCAATTAATGACTGCCTTCATGAAATGGAAGAGTAGGAACACTAATATCTTCAACCACAGATGAAGAGGTGAAGAGGTGTCCCAGTAAAGACCACATTCAATCAAATGATGCATGTCTTTACTTAAAAAGCATACCTTGTTTACTGTGGATCCAGGTTGGCCGCATCATTAAGCATTAATGTCATCATCACCTTTTTGCATATGTCAACAATTATACTCAAAACCAGGTCTCCATCATTCTCTTTGATATCTTCAATTAATGTCTCAGTGGGAAAGTGTTCTTTTAACACCTTCTTCACGTGTGACCTCACCAAGCGTACATGTAATGCTTTCCTCTCATAAGCACTCAGTATTTCAAACACTCTTCCAGTCAGCTACTCCCACTGCTCCTTTGTGTTTTTAAATTCATCCAATCACTCTTGATTCTCTTTCGGAACATTTTCAAAACATTTTCTTGAATAATTTACTGGCCCCAAAGTTGTCAGATATTTGGAGACCAACCAAAACTTTAATATTACAAATTTATAAGGTACATTTAACACATATCTGTTTAATAGACAGTATACTTTGTAGAAATAAAAATATACTATGAATAAGTAGGATAAAGCTCAAAAACTTTAAAGATTAAAAAAATAATAAGTAAAAATAAATCACTAAAATAAAATTTGTCCAAGTAGGGATAAAGGGAGGAGAGTGAGAAGAAATAGGTCAAAAGGTTAATATTCTTTAATAAGTCCTTTTTATTACTGGATTCATTCTGAAAAACATCACATCATTTGCTTTTATAAAAATGATTAAGAAAATTTAAATACTATCATTTCAGTAGATTTATTAAAAGAGATGAAAGAAAAACAAAAAGTGTGCATATTAAATAGATCCCAATATAAATCTGCAAGACTGATTATATTAAAAGTGATATAAAAACACTTGATGTTTAAGGGATAATGACATTTCTTAATAAGCACTTCAAATATTTGTGGTCTACTTTCATTACTTAGTGAATAAATATCGAAATTTTTATGTCTGAGCCTTTGAAAACAATATGCCTATGTTATATTTAGCAACTGCATAAAACTTGCTACATATGAAGGCTATACACCTATTTTGCTTGTGTATAAGGAGAATGTTTTCATTTATTAAAAAACTCAAAATGAATTCATTAATATTTGTTTCTATTTTCTATTGTTTGTATGTCAAGTAATTTTGGATAACATCCTAAACATTTTGAATATTACATTATGAGACAGAGATGTACTACTAAAATCTTCTTGATAATGTTAACTTTTTTGTTTTATGAACCCAGTGAGGCTCATACTGCATGTTCTGACCCATGCATGTTCTATTGGATGCATGTCCAAAATCAGCTTAGTTTTCAAAAGCTTTACACTATATATACATATATATATATATATATATATATATATATATATATATATATATAAAACATGTCTACACTGGCCCCCATACCCTTGAGAGGCCAGTCGGAGATGTGACTGGTGGTCTATGTTTCAGGTCACTGCTTAGGGCCTGTGCTATTTTGAATCCTATCTATTTCACATATGTACAGCGTGGAGGTGAGCTTAAGTCTCTTTACACAGTTCAAAGCCATTCTTCCTTCAGTTCCATTCTCCTCATGAAGGCTCTTGGAACTTTTCACTCTTTCTGGTGCTCTTGTTAGAAAGTGGGGAGTTTTAGCCTCCTCAACTGCTGTACACTCTCTCACTGGGTCCCATGGTAAAGTGGCAAGAGAAAAGAGCTCATGGGGTCACTGTCACCACCACCCCGCTCTATCTGTTTAAGTCTTTCTGTTGATCTTGCTACTGTTACTGATATCGACAGCATTGCCAAGGAGACTGAGAAACTCTTCTTGGTAGTTATCCTGAGTATTTTGAGAAACTACTTTTCTTCAATGCAAGTTAGTATCATAATTGACCAGAACACTGCTGCCCAGGACTCTGCTTGGGAATGGACCCTAGAATCTGTATTTCTGAAAGAAAATAAGGCACCGAGGTGATAAGCTAGTCAATGAATTTGGAAACTTCTGGCTTAGAGAAATGAATGATACAACTGAAAGGCAAAGCAATATGATTCTGTATCTACCAGTGTTATTAATATGAAATCTACACATAGAATTGAGATGATCTGACTTTAGATGGAAAACAACACATAATTAAAATGTGACTTTCATGAACCTTTCATAGAAAATTTGCATTTCTTTCAAGCAGGAATATAGACAGAAAATATGATCAAGTCACAGTAAAAGCAAGCAATCATTGTGACTGTCATGAATAAAAACCACAGACATTTTCCACATCTATATTTTTCCTATTAAGTTACAACCATATAGAAATCTCTAAGTATCACTGATATCATCACTACTTTGAAATTATGGCTGCTGCTCTAACATGAGACCAGGTTGTTTAACATTCCATCAAAAATAATTATTACAACACAAATTTGATTTCAAATTATTTTATCAATATATTTGACAATATTATTTTCCTTTGTAATTCCATACATTTTATTTATGAATTTTTTTGAGGAGCCCTCAAACTTCACCACATTTCTTATGATGTCCAGGGTACAAAAATATTTAAGGTCTCCTACTGTAGAGCTTATTCTACAGAGTGAATAGAAAGGTGATTTTACAAAGCGGGACAGAACTAGCAGTGTTACTGTCATCTCCAATATTTCTTCATAATCAATACTTCACATTTCTATCTCGACCCTATGATGATTTTCTACCAAACCTCAGTCAATGCTCTGTCATCACTCACTATATATAATTCAATAGGCATGACACAATATTTTACACTGATTATTAGGTCTTGGAAAAAAAACAGAGGGAAAAGATAAGTGGTAAAAATAATTGAAGTGAAAGATAAGACAAGAAAATGTAAAAGAAAAGGATAAGATGGGTCAAATGGTGACAATATAATCAACAGAATCTTTTGCTTATCATATCATGTATTATATTGAGATTTCTATCATCTTTTGTATGCTTAAGATGTTATATTACTTAATATTTCAAATATTTGCAAAAGTTCTGTGATTTAAAACCAACTCTCTTTTCCCACTGTATCATGACTCTTTTGAATAACAAAGTCAGTTTGGAATGGTCAGTAAGTGACGATATTTTCTTAGTATATATGTACTACATTTATGCAAAGGTTTAATTTTAATTCCTTTTTACAGTTGTTTTATTATTTAAATACCAAATATTTTATCTTCTTCAACCCCCAAAGAATATAACACATGAATTTAGTATAATCCTAAATTTTAATTCCCATGCATAAAACAAATAATTTTCAACCTCTTGTGACAGAGATTTTGTTCACTATGCTCGACTGAAAGAAAAATTCACTAACTGCAATGTCTAAAACCCTCAAGAAAAAATTCCCCATGTAAAATTATAAAGGAATAAAAGAGCATTACTGCCAAAGTAGCTTCATTTCAATGTATGAGAAATAATAAATCAATCATTAAAATGGAAACTATGCATGAATAAAACTGAGACAAGAACTGCGACAGCATTTCAACTAAACTTTCTATCAATCCTCAAAAGCCCAATACTTATTGTTTATGCAATTGGTGTTTTTATACAACCTTATATTGAGCCTCCCTAATTATGCCGTAGTTGAATTACAATTAATATGTAAATAGAAACATAAAACCAGGTTTATCCCATGTAGCAATCTGTACCAGCAAACATCCTTCACAATCCTCTTGCTGGAAAATCCCCTGGGTTGCTCAGGCATTCTATTTTTCTTTTCCTTTTGCTTTAGCAATCTGGTTGGCAAGCTAATTCAGAGCATGATGTGCTATTCCTGTAACCTGTTTACAGATCTTTAACATCTGGAAAAAATGTAGCTTCTCTGTGCCCCTGACTCAATGACAGTGAGTTTACACTACCTCAGGCAGGGCTGAATTTTGGTAATACTCATTTTGTAGACATGCTATTTTTTCTGTTAATTTGTTAGCTTTCATTTACAAAAATTGGAACAATTAATTCCTTTAGGCAGGTTATAAAAATGTTTTGGCCTAAAATTCTAAGGCTTAAAACACAGTCCCTGGATTACACACAAATCACATGATAAACACAGAATCTGGGGCCCTGTTTAAGTATTGCATCCTCTTAACTTCTGTCCCTTCTGATTAATCTCTTACTTGAGGAACATCTAAGTCTGAAAATGGACTACATTTTTTGTTTGCTTAGTTATCATTATGCTACTATATCTATGATATGGGATCTCCTAGAAATTAATTTATATAGCAATATTAGAAATCAATAAGGCAATAATAAAGTGAAGTTACTCTGTCTTTAGCTGCCCAGCGAATAAAATTCCTCTTGGCAACAGATACCATCCCCTTACTACAGTTTGGGACATTTTCCTACACTGAACCATTACAGTGCCCTTTGTCTTGCGTATGATGCCTGGATGCGGAATGTAAATGTGACTTAATCTCAGCCAATTAGAATCTTTTCTAGGACTTCAGTGATAGACGATATGAGAGATAGTCTCTCATTTCTTGTATCAGGGAGAAAGCATATGAATCAGAAAAAAAAATTATGTTTCCAGTCTGATGAAGGAATTATATTTGCTGCAGGAGAGCTGGAGCTACACAGAGACAAGAGACAGACTTGGAACAGAAAGGCGGAAAATGTATGGACAGCCAGTATAGTATTCTAGTATCTGAATTTTCCAAAACTGCTTTTAATTCTCCCTGCCATGATTTGAGCTATACCATGATCATGTAAGATATCTTCTTTTAAATTTCTCTCACTTGCAATAAAAATGAAATCTGACTGGAGAAAAAAATTGAGATTAACAGTTCTTAGTTATTAATCACAAAATGAAACTTTGATATATTTTCTACATTTTTTTCTAGATGAAGTACAGAAGTAAAATGCCTCTCTCTTCACAGTAAGTAGAGTTATGACAAACCAAAGAAATAAACTTCAAAAATAGGTAGAACGGGTAGAGTTCCATTTTTGTAAGTTTATGGCAAAGTATTTTCTAGAACATATCAAATAATAGTTAACCGATGGAAGATAAAAGTTCTAAATTATAGTGGCAGAAGCTATGGATTTTCTAGAAAACATTAATTTCCTCTTCTAAAGTGATCATATGATTTCATTCCTATGTGGTATATGTAGAAGTCAAATAAAAATTGAACCAAATAAACAAAATTAGACTTTCAGTCTAGAAGACATTAGTGGTTTCTGTAAGGGAAAGGGTAGGGGAGGTAGGTAAGTTAGCTAAATGAGTCAATTCATCGGAGGAGAGAATGAACTGTTGGTGGTAAACTATGATTTACACACAGATGTTGATTTAGTATGATGCACACCTTAAATCTACCTAATGTAAGGTTGCAATGTTCCTTGAAACATGGAAACAAAAAAAAAGAACTAATATTGAGCTGTGAAAAACAATCAGCCTATATTTCTTTGATTCTAAATACTCTACTTCCTATCTTCTCTTGCAAATAAGGTTCAGTAATGAACTATAAGAAGAAATGGAAGAATGGAGATTACAATAAAGTACTTTAAAGGGAGTCTAATCAGCCAGCAACTATCTTTTTACCACACTTCTCTTGTTTTATGTCCAGAGTTCAAAGCTGCTGTCCAAAGCAGTCATTTTCAAAATCTATGGAAAAATGGAGAGAATGACAATCATCTTTGTCCAGACATGTCTAAGCTACTGGAGAAGTCAGCAACTGCCTACCGCTGATATTATTAGTATATGTAAAGCAGACACCTTTATCTGTGTAATTCAATTTGAGGCTTTCTATTTGCAGATAAACACAATTCCAAAGCAATGTAGGTACAATTCAGGAAAACGATCTCTGAGTCCAAGGATCTTTTCTGGTCATGAGTACAGATATGTATTTATCTTCAAGAGTAATAACAAGAGCAATAGCGTGATGAATAACATCAGAGAGAGAACTGAGAGAAAACAAATATCCTCAAAACACCCAGCCTCAGAACACAGCAGTGATTCCTACTACTTGTAATGGGAGGACTGTTCACATATTCATTAATAACATCCCTGGAATGTCAAGGGAGCTGGAGCGTTTAGATAAGGGGAATGACAAAAGTCAAAGAAGGTAGCAATGGTGCAATAAATGACGGATGACTGGAAAACACTGAGATTCCTTTTGACTAGCCAATAATGAAAGAGAAGTGTTGAGTCACTGGGTAATAAAACAGCTTTAACCGAATCATGTTTTGCTAAAACTAGCTGCAAATTGTGGATGCCTTGGGGTGATTACACATGTAGCCAATAAAAAAAATAAGACTCCTCAAAAGAATAGTTGTAAAATAGAAAAGGCTTACTTAGAGGCATAGAATGGTTGAAAACTAAACAACTTCAAAACTTGTTTGGGATGGAAGTACAGTTGAAGGGAACAGAAAATTATTTCACTCTCTTTAAGCACATCAATTTGCTGTATATATTACAAATCTTATTATATGATTGTGCATTATGATCCTGTGTCTCCATAAGTTGATATTAATAAAGTTAAATGCATATTAATAAACATTCAATGATTTTACACTTAAATATAGAATTATTTTAAACTTGCAAATATATAGATTTTATATATATAAGCTATGTTTTCATTTTATGAAATATCACTCTTTAATAGTTTCTAAAAATATTCATCAGCATAAAGCTTTTCATTATACTTTATTAAGTGAAAAAATAATATAAACAATTAACTATAAATGATCTTATCATGAAATATAACATATTTGCATACAAATCCAACTAATAACTATATTCATTTATATTATCTATGAAAATATTTTGAAATACAGGGGAAGTAAGTCGCCTGGGTGGTTTGAATATTGATGATTTGTCTGTTTTCTTAAAAAATTATTTTCAAAAAATCCCATAAAAGTTCTACCATTTTGTCCAGTAATTTCATCACTGAATATGTAAAATTGTGCTATATTTTCCTAGATGGTGTATGGGATTCTATAAAGGCCATAATCCATTATGTACCTCTAAAATAAGACTTCCCAATATTTATCATTTTCATTAGAATTCATAGAAGGGATGCCATATACCAGTGTACAGTGATCATGCACAATCTCTCCTCTGTATTCTCTCTTTTACATCTTACATAAACACACAAACAAAACAATTAAAGTACATTAGAATGAACTTGAATTTACCTTTTAAAGTAAGTTCCTTAAAATGCATGGAAAGCTTACTACTACAAATACCATTAGTTGTGCCTCTGGGAATTGTAGGTTGAGTTGACCTAGGAATTAATCATATAAATTGAAGACACATGGGCATTTTTGTGACTACAAATGCAATAATTCTTGTGAAATAACTATAAAATGATAAGGAAGTGCTAAATAAATAGGAAGTGCTAGGTATGTTTCTATTATTACTATTAGTTTAGTAGCAGAAATAGAATTCATGAATATTAGAGGTACAATTGGTAACTAGCAGAAATTCAAAAGAAGTTTTCCAACTTCTCAGTTCTTCTTATCAAAGGAAGATGCAGGACATATGCAGTCATTTCCCTAAATCAGAAAGATCGATATTTACTTATGTCACTAAATATAGAAAGGCACAAATTGAATATTATGAGCTATCAGCATTAGTATTTTCTTGATGCTGCAGAGCTCAGAACAAAACTCCATAGTTAAAGTATAACCAGGATTAAGTATGATACAATAAACAATTTGTTTAAAATATTGAGCAAAAAATCAAACATTATTTTGGATAGCTAAATCCCAGAGTATCCATGTAGAAGAATGAATGTTACTATGATTATACTAAAAGCTATGTAGACTCTAATTTTCTATGAATTCTTGAGTTTTGTTATAGGAAAAATATATTTTAAAAGATGCTTAGTTCAGTCAGCATTTCAGAATCTTATCCCCAAATGCAGAACATACAAATGAAACATCTTATTCATTCCCATGAGCACCAAGCCTACACATTTAGCTTACTTTCTACTTGACCAGAGATAGTTTTAATTCTGAGTGAAATTAAAGTATAAATAACAATGCATTCACTTCTATGGCATCCAGATACAACCTAGAGTCAAAGAACTTATTTCTTAAATCAAATGAATCTAAGTACAAAATTATTTAGTATTGAAAGGTAAACAGATGCCAAATTTTCTGATGCTACATCAGCTGTGAGTATAATTGACTGTCAATGATATTCTGCATTTGAAACTGATGCATCTTCAGCTAAATATCTCCAAAATTTAGAGAGATTAGAGCTTGACAGGTATTCTTCAACATTAGAAATTAAATCAATCAAAGACTCCATGCAGAGAATCTCAATCTGTTGCATAGTGACCACTCTAAACGTCATCATTACGCAGGTGTAATTAAACTCAATTCCATTTTCTTTCTACATTGTTGTAATACAGTGTCCCCAAATCTGGCCTGTTAATTTTGTTAGAACAAGACAGAGCAAGTCATTAACTCCAACAGCTGTGCACAAGGTCATCCACTGGGGTCCAGAAGAAAGCATTAGGAATGCTGCTTCAATTACAGTATTTCTATTTTATAAATTACATGTTATTCTACTGTACCATACATACATATAACTATACTAACTATGCTAACTATGCTTTGTCATGATAAAGACTGCTGATTTTTTTTCCCAACTTTCAATTTCATAGCCTTCCTTAGAATATAATTTTAGTTTGGACAACAATGTGGTCAGCTATCATAAGACAAGATAATTTATTTTTAGGTACCTGCCTGTATCATATCTAATAAGGAGTAATGTATGAAAAATTGGGGGTATATGCTTTCTATAGCATTAAGTGGGATAACTACAAAATTTTGAAATTCAGTAGTAGAAAAACAGTGATGACACAGTCGTATTTACTTTAAAACTTTGGATCCTTAGAAAAAAATATTAATAATAAAATTTCCTAGCACTGTTTTCACCATGTAGTAGAGACAGGTACAGGTTTGTTTGGGCTGTATGGGATAAAGTGAATGCATGAATTACTTAAAGCAGGTGTGTCCTACTATTAGGTATATTCTTTCATGAAAACATTCATCATAAGCATCTTTAGATACCAAACACAAAGATATACAAGGTTTTTCATTGCTACAATTTTGGTTCCTAAAAAAGTAAAGGAAGAAAAATTTTATCAATTGTAGACTAAGCCTAAATTATAGTTTCATGTGATGAGTTAAGCTAGAAAAATTGCAGCATTTGCAAAACTAGGGAATGGCATTTGGAAATTAAGATTTCACGCATATGGCTCAAAAGCTACTATTTAATGGGGAATTCTCAGCTACTCTGCTTAATATTTATGAACAGCTATAAAAATTGAAATATCTTTGTTTAGACCCATAGTTTTGAAAATAGCCATTATGTTTTTTTTATATTCTTTAAGTACTTAATTCACCAGTATAAACTATGGGGTATGCATTAAGCATACCAAACACATTAATCCAATGAAATTGTTTTCATTTTTAAATCTGCATTTATCATTCTGCTTTTTGCAATTGTCAACATCTCACTTTTCAGCAATAATTTTAGAAAATTGAAACTAATTATTATAAAGGTGAAGAGTCAGACATTTTCAGATGTATTCATATAGGGAATACTTAAGAAAAATAGACAGCTTCACTAAACAATTACTCTTTCGATTCAAAGTTATCCACTTAGGGAGACCATACAAAGCAGGGTAACCAGATCATTTCCAAATATCCATATGGTCTTATGATTTCAGTTTGCATATTAAAAGGAAAAATTCAGCAAGCTAAAACTATGAAGTTTTGTCATTTCTTTTTTTTACTTTTAAATGCTACAGTGTGATCAATACAGGAGGGTTATTTTTTAAATGAAGAAATGGAGAATCGATGAAAAATTCTAAATTTTGAAAGTAAACAATTACATTTTTAGACAGCTTTAATAAAATGCAAAGGGCTAGCACACCAAGCAAAGTCAATTTAAATACTTAAAATCAAAATGAAAAGTTTTGTTAAACATTTGAATGCTTCTAGACAAATTTCTGCCATATTATTTATGAACAGTCTTCAGTAAATAGTTTTTCTGTAATTGTTTATTTGGCCAGGCAATAAAAGCTACATCTCTGCACCAATTGTACTCAACTCCTGAGCCATTAATGTGTCTTGCTATAAAGATTTAATATGCAATATATTACCCTAGGAAATTTCATTCTACAATATACTATGTAACAAATGCATACAATGTTAGAAATAAACTCTATATAGATCTCACTAATTCTTTTCTTTCTTCCTTTAAGGAGACTTACATGTTACCTATGGACTCTCTAGGCTCTTTTGATAAAATATACACAACAAAGGGAGATGGGTGTACAATACTGCAGATTTGGCTTATGGAGAGACAGGGAAGGGGCAAAAGCTTAAGTGAAGGATGGAAGGAAAGGTAAATAGGTTTTAAGAACAATCATTTGGTTCTCTTTTATCTTTGTAAACAGCACAGTCATAACTCAACAGCAAGTGAACTAATGTTCCACTGCAGTGGAAACTTTCAATTCTGAGCTTTTTTTGACAACAGATTGGGTCATGTTTATTGAAGCACAAGAATCTTGAATCTCTGAGGACTTTTAAAGTTCAAAATGAAACTAAATCAATTACCTTGAAGTTTGAGGAAGAGAAAGTTTGCAGTGTTTATCTATCTAATGAGCAGTCCTCTCATCATTATAGGATTTAAGCAAAAAGGCAAATGATAGTCTATCACATGCCCTTCGTCCTCCTTACTGTCCCCTAAGTGTAGAAAGACAGGCTAATGAGTTCTATCGCCATGCAATACTGAAGGCTTTTAATCTATCACAATACCTTTAATGATATGAGGGGAATGCCATATGTTTGCCAAACTTGAAGTAGTCCTCTCTGTCTTTCATCTTCATATTTCTTGGAATCACAGGAATGTGTTCCATTTCTACAAGCTATAGAGAACATGCCAAAATAATCTCAAGTTAAGAAAAGAAATCTGCTGTTATAATTATGATATATAGGATTATATTAGCCCTATTATATAGTTGCTTCTTTTTTCATTCATTTGTGAATTTTCTGCCACTCATTATTAAATTCAATTCTTGAAAGTGAAGTCATGCAAGAATCACCAAGCTATTTTCTATGAAAATTTGCTTCACCTAGCTCCTGACTATATCTCCTAGGGAGAGCATATTTTCTTTTCAAAGATATTTATATAAGTCAAACAGGAACATCAAACCAACTCACTTCTCTTTAGTATTCATGGCTAAATGAAATGTGTCTCAAACTCCTTTCTAATGCCTTCATTTTTATGCAGTCATTTCTATGTGATTTAGCTGTATGTCTTTTTAGAACAACATTCCAAGGGCAATTTTGTTTTTCAACTCCAAGTGTACTAAAGAGAGCTGTTTGCATAAATTCTTAACTTAAAGATTTGTGAAATATTTCATTTATGAAAATAGTTTAGATGGAATAGAAAAGTTGTGTGCTACCAAAGAATCATCATTGTTTCTAGCACAGTTACCTTCACAATAACTAATTAAATTAATAGCATTCATTATGTTATTGAACCATGAAATTATAAAACTCTTTCTCCCCTTGGCCTCTTTGACCAGAATGGTTGACTAGCTTGAAAGTTTTCCAAATCCTATCAGCCAATTTCAGAATTTATTGTATCTTGGTAGAAGTAATTCGATAAATAAAATACAATTCTAGCCAATCACATTTTGCATCAGCACTTCAAACTCTTTAGTTTGTTTAAGCAATTGATTTTTCCTAACAGAATGTAATCTTGTCTTGACAGCATTGGTGTTGATGATCTGTAGTTCTGACAGAAGAAACTATTTATATTGCTACTGAAGTATTTCAAATATCCTTTTAAGCATTTCAGTATCTTTCTTGATACATAATTACAATATGTAAAATGTCACAGTACCCTCTTCTCTTCTAAACATTTACCCTCAAGAAATGTATCCAGGGATATAATTCCTTCTACCATTTGGAGAGGACTCTTTATCTTTTTCTCAGGTCCTCTCTCAGATACTTCTAACTTTACTTCTCCTCGTTACTTTTGATAATCTTTCAAATGATAAAATTCAAATATACTCAAAGAACTTATTTCTCAGAGGTGCTGTCCACCCTTGTAGCTTCTAAAACTAATCACCCAAGTCTTGAAATCTTGGTGTAGTGGTTGATTCTTCTCTGGTGGTCTCACCCTCTATCCCAGATGGTGAAACTACACTCAGACACATCACTGTTTTGCCAAATTCTCTTGAGTCCTCATTCATAAACTCTATGCATGGGCCCCTCTTTTCCTCTCGCCCATGAAACATACAGAGAACTTAAGTGGTAGAACAACAATGGCTGGAGAGAGGAGGTTATTAATAACTTCCCGTAAATTCCATCTACTGTTAAAAGAATCTGGTCACATCAGAATGCTAACTAAAACAGCAAAACACCTGAATCAGTAAACAAGCAGTCAACAATTCTGCTACAGAGACCACGGAACAGACTCAGAGACGGTTACTACTGTACAGTACAGGGCAATTTCTGACTTAAAAGGACCCACATATTGGAGCTCTCAGCCCCTGACATTGTCCCTGGTGCAGTATGTGACCCTTAGGAATGAGCCTGATGAAAGCCTAGTCTGAGCTAATTTCTAGATCTCTGAGGAAAATTATTCTGCTACATTTGGGAGGTTGTGTTAAGAGTCTGAAACACCTAGTCAAAATATCATAACCTCAGCTCAAGGCCACACCTCTTCTTTTCCTGTAGGTCTAGAAGCATTTTCTTGAAACAAAACTCTGATATATAACCTGTGTACAGTTGAGAGCAGTGGTCAGAATCATACTGGAGCAAGACAGAAATTCAAGTCTCTCACAATTTGATATATAAGTCAATTGTTGTGAGCACATCTGCTAATTCATATTTGAAACACTCAAAAATTCTGATTTGGTCTCATAATGTCTGATCTATGAAAGCATTAAAAAAATCCTTATGTGAACTTTCATTTTATTTTCTTTGGACACGTCAATATTGTACTACCTCATAGTTCTCTTTATTTCAGAACATTCTTTCAGCAGAGAACCTGTAATACCTAACTATCTAATTTTCCAACGACCAAAAATTTTTGTGCCAAAAACTCTTTGTGTTGATTAGGTTTCCTTCCTCTGCTGGAAACAGAGTCAAAGTTTGTTTATTATACACATTTTATGGATTACATGTATCCCAAGGATAATATTTTTTTCTTAACATTGTTTCCCTTTGGTTGATTCATTCCTTTGATATATGCTTAATGCATCTCTCTGCGTGTTTCTTTTTTTATTTTATAGGGATGGTGCTGTTCACAGGGAAGGTGGTGGTCCTTAACTCACATCATTCTTAGTAGTTTTACTAAGATAGTTCATTCATAAACTGCTAGAGAGAGAAACTGAGGGACTGACACCATACTATAAAAGTTTAATAAGAAGGTATTTAACTTAAAGTTCATGAGTAAAATTAAATTTTAGTTTACATATGTATAATTTTATATACTATGTAATATACTCATTCAGGATCAGCACACTAAGACCTAAAGGCTAACTCTGCCACACTGCTGTTTCTGTAAATATTATTTTATTATATTTTATACTGCTACTTTCCTTTTATAAAGGCAGAGTTGAGTGGCTGTAGCAGAGATTACAAGACCTGTAAGGGCTAACATGTTTTCTATTTGGCTTTTCTAGAGAAAGCTTGCTGAACATTTACAGAAAAATTATTGAGTATATTTTTTCTAAAATCCAATGGGAATGTAATTTTAAAACTTGCTTGGCTTAAAGAATGAATCATCCTTAAAGAATTAAAGAGAACATGAATATGTTTTAGAGGTGTCTCCACTCTTAATTACAATCTCATTAAAGAATCAAGCTCTTCTAAGCCCATTAGGATACTTGAAGTAGACCATAGTGAAGACTCAAAAAGAACCTAGAGTCTTAGAACTCACAAAATTCTAAATCTGATGTATTCTTAAATAACAAGAAAAATATTGCCACTGTCACAGAGATTTGGAGTTGTGTTCGTGTAAAGCTGTCACACTGCAGAATAATTGTCCTTTTTAAGAGAGTTCTACACTTAATAGTGCAGGGAAAAGGGAAGGAAAAAGAAAACAAAGGGACATATCAATTTAGGATGCTTCCACAAAATGAATATATGATGTTAAGGAATGAGATTATCCTTAAAGTCAATCCTGAAAAGTCTCTAGATGACATATGCCAGATATGATAATAACAAAATTTCACCTGTGTCAAATCTCAAGAACTCCAGGTGGAATAAAGCAAAAAAAAAAAAAAAATGCTAATACTAAATAACCATACAATCACATTTAAAAGTACTTAATAGCTTTTCGTAAAACTTGGTTTTCTAATCTTATTCCTCCCTTTAATTGATAAGTTCCTCAATTGTAAATAATTCTATCACATGGATTTTCAAAAATTAAGTTTACACTTCAGGATAATCTTGTTATATTACACAGTTGGGTTTTAAAGTAAGTATCTTTTTCTTAAACTTAAACTTATGCCTTATGAAGAATGAATGAATTTGATAGAAAGAAAAAAAATAAATAAATGAAAAGAAGAATATTTTTAATTCTAGAGGTGCCTGAAATTTAAAAGCTATGGGTCCATAGGTAAAGAAAGAATTCTCGTCTAGGGTATTTGGTTGAAATACGTGCATCATTGACAAATGCCATTCACATACAGAATTATCTAGGAAATCCATCTAGTTAACTAACATAAAATCACCACATTTCCAAGTGAAAGGGAGTCATAGTTGGGCACAGAATGTAAGGGCTCCAGCAGAAACTAATGTTTTGATTTGACCTCAGACGTCTTAGTGTTACATCCCTTATTTTCTTCATATATTGCTATCAATTCTAATTAGATCTTTATCTCTCAACTGATTAACTGTAATAGATTTATAAAGGAATACTTGGGCCCCAGGCCAGGTTCTTCTCCTTTCTTCAATTAAGAAAAGTCACACCTTAAAGTATTGTTAGGGTCACTAATCCAAGAGAATGATTTATCATGTAAAGTTTATGTTCAAACATTTCTGAGGGCTTAGTTGTTTCTAATATACTAAAATCTCTTCCTTTTCACAGGACATTTAAAATACCTTTTGTCTTCAATTTCCTTCCCCATTTTTTTGGAGATATTCAACATGACTTGCCCTCTCCTAGTACATAATGTAGAAATAATTTTAATGATAAGACATTCAGCATTTTTATGCATTACAGTTTGGATAATGCCAGTTATTCTCAAACTTGTTCCATAAATTTATTCCTAAATGCATAAGATAATGACAAAATCACCCAGAGAAGTCAAGGATACCTTTCATGGCTAATTATCTTGTCTAAGCCATAGTTTACACTAATGTTTCCTACTTGATTTTGTTTTGTTTTGTTTTAAAGGAAAGGTACAGGCAGCAATGAAGGCAAGTAAACAGACCGACAGCGAGAGAGAGAGGAGGAAGAAGCATTTTATTTTTATTTAGTTGTTAATCTTGGTTATCCCCCCTGTCCAGGTCATAGATGCTGGTTCTTGGTGTTGGGGAGCAGAAAGTAGAGCAAGGACGAAGTGGAAGTTGGCAGAATATCAAAGAACACCAGGCCTGGAGCACAGGGCCTGGGCCACTGTGGGAAAGCACTGGGGCAGTATTCCTGTAATGGTTCACTCGTCAAAACAAAATAGATACAGTTATGTAGTTAGAAAACAAAAGGCTGCCTAAGAGAATCTATGTTTGTATAAGCTGCTTGAAACAATCAACAAAAGAGGAAGGCAGAGTATTCAGCATTCTCAGTCCACGAGACTGTTGGCCCCTGACTCCACTGTTCTATATCTCCTCTAGTCAAGTTTCTCAATCTCTGGCAGTGCCCTTCTCCTCTGCCCTGTTCCTGGGAGTGAATTCTGGCATCTTGGGATGTATTTGGACTGTGCTTGACCAAAGGCAGCAGACCCAACCGCTATACCACTAGGCCGAACCTCGTATTTCATTTTTGGAAAGCATAGGAATGCTCTTTTTATTCCATAAAATACCCTATTTTTTTCAGAAATATTTTAAATAACTCATGAAGTTAGCATACAGATATACACGATAAACATGGAACATGCAACACAATAAATGACACCTGTTATTTACATGTGTTGTTACTCCACCTTGACCATGAACTCTTTGTTCAAGGATCATAGTCTATATGTCCTTGCATGACCCAAGCCAATAGAAAAAAAACTATTTCTAAAGATATTATATATATACACACACACATATATATTACATGTATAACGAATTGAGGCAATAAAGAAAACTATTCAATAGTATTAAAATCTATAAATAAAACAAATATTTCTGTCAGTGTCTTTTAGAAAGACAATAATATACTTTTAAGCATTAATACATTTCTCCTCTCATTGCAACCCCTTTGCCTTTTAAAATATGGGGTAAAGACATTAATTTCTTATATTAACAGCTGATTCAGCAATTCTGTAGAGAATCCATTTCAGAATTAAGAGAAGTAGGAGATCAAAATTGTGATTTCAAAACCCTTATTATTTGTAACTGCTGTATAATTTGCATGTCAACATTTTTAATGTATTGTTTTAATAATTATTTTAGTACAGCATGAGATTTATAAAATAATTGAACAGATAATACAAAGAGCTCCACATACTGAACCTCACACCCACTCTCCACTCCTACACAGTTTTCTCTCTTTTACTACTATCTGGCTTTACTGTAGCATTCTTACTAGAGTACATGAAACAATATTGATATATTCTTATTTTTTTGTGTTGTAGTTTATAGTGCTTTTAACAAATGCATAATGACAGATATCCAGCATTACATGTTTTAAAGGGTCTTACTTTTTAGAGCCCTTTTAGGTTTTCAGACCATTCAAATTTAATACAGAAGAGTTTCACTACACAACAAATGCTCCAAACTCAACCTACTTACACCTTCACTTACTCTGAATCCTTAACAAGTGCTGGTCATTTCAGGCAATATAGTTTTCTTTTTCAGAATGTCACATATTTGTGTTAATACCAGATGTAACCTTTTCAGACTGGCTTTTTTTTTTCACTAAGCAATTTAAGGTTGCTGCAGATCTTTTCATGGCTTGATAGCGCCTTTCTTTAGAGAGATGAATTATATTCCATTGTATGCACATACCACAGTTTGTTCTTTCACCTTTACAAGAGCATCTTGATTGCTTCCAGATTTGAGTAGTTATAAATAAAACCACTATAAACATTCCTATGCAGATTTTTGTATGGATATGAATTTCAACTCACATACATAAATAACAAAAGCATACTTTTTGGACTGGATCCTATGGCAAGAGTAAGTTTAGTCTCATAAGAATCTGCCAATTTGGCTCCAGAGTTGCTGAACCAATTTTACATTCCAAATAACAATGGATGAGTTTATTCTTTTATATTTACATTTAAAGGAGATATTTTGTAAACAACATAGGGCTGGGTGTTATTTTCTATCCAATATGGCAATCTTTTTCTTTTAATTTGTGTGTTTACACTATTCCCATGTAAAAGTGATTATTAGTATGGCTGATTTACTGTCATGTTTGTACATGTTCATTTGCTGTATGTTTTCAATCTTTAAAAATTTATTTTTTTGCCTTTGTGATTTAAAGTGAACATTTTATATAATTCCATTGCTTCTCATCTCTTAGTATACTAATTATACTTAAAAAACCCAGCAGTTGCCTGGTGTTATACACATCTACCACTAATCTAAATGCATTTTCATATAGCACTATAATTCATGGGCAGTATATACAATTTACAACAGAGTACCTAGTTCCTCCCTCTCATCCCTTATAACATTATTAGTCATTAATTTTGTTTGTTTATATCTTTGTTATATACAACCAAACATTGCTATCATTATCACCCTAAACAGCAGTTATCTATTATATCAAATACAATAAAGTATATTTACTCCTTCTCTGAATAAGTATGTATATGCATGTATATGTATGTGTATATGTATGTATGTGTATGTATGTATGTATGTATCTGACCTGTAAGAATTTCTTCCTCTGAAGAAATTTATATAACACTTCTTCCAAGGGAGTGCTCTACTTCTGACAAATTACCGCAGTATGGGATTGTCTGTGAAAGTCTTTGTTTCTCCTTCACTTTTAAAGAATAATTTCACTGGATACGAAATTTGTGTTCGGGTTTATTGTTAACTTTAAGTATTTTACTCCATTCTCTTTCTGTCTGCGTAGCTTGTGATGATAAGTTTGAGGTCATTCTTATGCTGTTCCTCACTAGTGAAGGCAACACCCCCACCGCCCCCAATTCTTTAAAGATTTTCTCTTTGTCTTTGGTTTCTGTAATTAATTACGGCAGATTCTTAGTCATTATTACTTCAAACATTTCTTATCGCCCACTATTTCTTTACTTTTTGGTATTCCCATTATGCATATCTTATACCTTTTAAGCTGTCTAATGATTCTTGGATACTCTATCCTGTTTCTCTTCTTCCTCTTCCCTTCCTTACATTTATTATACTTTTCAGTTTGGGAAGTCTTATTGTGTTGAGCATTTTCTTTTTAAATATTTTTCTTATAATTTCAATGTCCTAGTTTATATTACTCATCTTTTCTTACACATTATTGACATGCTTCATTAGAAGCCTCAGTATTTTAGTCATATATATTTTAAGTTCTCAGTCAAATCATTCTAAAATCTCTCTCATATCTGAGTTTGGTTCTGATGCTTACTTTACCTCTTACTTTACCTCTTCAGATGGTGTTTTTACTTGCATTTATTTCATCATGCCTTGCAATTTTTTTCATTATCATTGCTGTAAGCTGTACATTAATGCCCGAGGTTAAAAAAATTAGGTAAATGAACCTTTAGTGTGAAAGTTTATTTATCTGACTAGGAGTTAAACAGTGTTACTGTTTGATGGAGGGATTGATGTCAAAAGCTGAAATATATTCTAATGTCCTTGTTTTGGGTTTTCCTTGAAACCTTCTCTTTAAATATAATCTTAGCCTTGTATTTCTATCAACTGTAACTCATCACTAATATACAGGAGCCTTATTTGTGTAACAGTAAGTTTTGAGAGGAGGGCAGGGATGTATATTCTACCGTTATGTCTCAGTCTTTCAGTATTTTTGTTTTATATCATAAATGCTTTTACATATACATATCTATAGCTATCTACATACATAAGTATTTATAGAGGAAGGAAGGGAGAGGAAGAAGCATCTTTAAAGAAGGAAGATAGAAAGAAGAGGAGGAACCTGCTCCATTTATCAGTTTATTTATTTTGGTTATTCCCCGCTAGACTCAGGTCTAAAACCAGGTCACTGGGTTACACAAGGTCCACACCCAAGTCACTGACCTAGAGCCAGAGCCACCGGGTTGAGCCCCACGAGTGGTTCTCAGCAATTTCTTCTTTCTTCTCCTTCCCTCCTTGTCCCTCTCTCCCCTCCTCCTCCTGTTACACAGAGAGGTTATAGGACGCCAACATTGGATAATTTTGCTATCTCAAGTCCCGTAAGTCTCAGATGAGATTTTTCTCTTGCTGGGAATGTCTTTATTTTAGAGAAAGATCTGAGAATATTTCATAATGATTATTTTTTCCTTGGGAATATATCAGAACGGCCGCATTCACCCTCATCTAGCTAAACTTGAGGCGATTTATGTTGAATCTTAAACTTGACTGTGGTAACTTGCTGGGGCTTCTGGAAGTAAAACCCATGAAAGTGTGGGACTGGCCTTAGGTTGAACCCTGGGAATCTTTAACTTCCATGCTTTTCCACACTCAACCTCTAGCACCGTCATTTAAATGTTCCTGCTAGTTAGTGGCTCTGGTAACTTCAGGTGAGCTGCTATGTATTCTTGGCATTGCCCTGTTTCTCTAGTTTTTATGATTGTGATTTGTTATATGATCTTAATTATTTGATGGAGCCAGAAACAGTCATTGGGTTTTTCCCACTTTTTCAACAAATCAATCCATTTAGCAAACATGTAAAAATTAAGCTATTACCATAGGACAATTTTTTTTTCCTCAGGGAAAGGCTATAGAGAAGAAAATGAATGCATATTAAATACAATATATGTGTCTCCCCTGTAAACTAGATTTTTGAAAGCAGACACTTTAGGACTGGCATATTCCCAGTAACTTGGAACAATCTAGTAACATGCATTTAACTCAGGTCTCAGCAACGATGAATATCTTCCTGGCATAAGACTATCTGACATGAGATTGAGGCTATGTGGAGTCAGTCAAGGCATATAACTTGAGGATAGTATGAATGGCAGGCATGAAGTCAAGGAGACTCAGGAAAAATTCACCAATAGTCACTATTCCCTAAATATGTAAACAAACATAGTTGTTACCCATGTAGAAAGAAATCAAAACCCTTCTGGGCATTTCAATAAGAATGATCTTTCTGTGCAAAATACCCTCCATAATAATTAAAGGCATGTATCCTACCACCAATCAATTAAATCACAATAGGCCTCCAGAAGGCAATCAGGTCCACATTAATTAACAGGAGATTATCAACAATCAGATACTCATCATTTTACTTTCAGATCAGCCAAATGCAAAATGCCTTTGAAAAAAAAAAATAAGTGAGTCAACAAAACAGGGAAATAGTGCATCGCCCCAAAACAGCAACGTCTTTTACTTCACAATTTTTTTTTTACTCTCCATGTATACATTACAACATTGTGGAGCTTTACAATGCAAATCCACAACAACTCTACAAGGTCCTTTCCGTGTAAATGTCTTCAGATGCATAATCAAGTACACAGAATCTAAAATATGCGTGGTTTGTTACACAGAGCAGGAAAGAAGTGTTTGCTCAGATAGATTCTGGGTACCATCTGGGAGACAAGTGCCTGGTTTTGCAACAGATTGCATATTTTTCCTGTAGAATCTGGAGAAAAGCCCTAACTGCTTTAATAGAGAGTTGATTTTACATGCTTTTAATCTTCATTTCAGTTTGTCTTAAAGGCAATCCATATGGCTGAATGGCAGAAGTAGTCATTAGCTTAACACAGTGTTCAGACTTCCATCTTTCTGTGGGAGACATGCAATATTTCACCTTATAGAGAGTTAGTTTTCATTGCACATGGCAATTAATCTTTTTACTAGCCAAGCATCTACTGCATATGTATGCTATTTGATTGATTAGATTAGAAATTTAATGCTACAGTTCATACATTAGTAATATTTCAATATAACACGTACCAAGGACTCCACTATCAATAATATGAGTGGATCAAGAGCATCACAAATTAGCACCTGGAGCAGGAAGGATGACCTTGGCAGAAAGGAAATACTTCATCCACAACAGAGAAATCCTAGAGCAGAGTTCATCTTATTAGAAACTCTGTGTGGATCTTGTGGCTGGAGGGCACATGGATTCCTAACAGGCAACAGAACACACATAAAAGCAGATGGCAACACAATTCCCACATAGAAAAGACAGTCAGACTGCCCTTTTATGTGTTTGTCTACACACCTTTCTTGGCAGATGCTAGTAAGGAAAGCACTTTGGCATTATGCAGTAAAAGATATAATTAAAATGAAAACAGATTAGCAGAACTGGATATGTAAATGGAAAGTATTGCTCAGAGTTGTATCTTAATGATAGTTTTTGAAGTGGAAGGAAAGCAGAACTTTTTCTGCCCCCCACTGAGCTAAATTCTTTTTAGGCCCAAGGCTTTTACTGCCAGAAACTGCCAAAAAAAGAATAATCTCTACATTTCTATCTATACAGAGACAGTGAGAAAAAATATATAATTTCCATTATTTATTACACATTAAGCCAGATACAGGTCTTGAAATTCCAAATGAGTTATCAAATATGATCACCCAAGAAATACTCCCAGCTAAGAATGCTAGGCTTTCAATGTACCTTGGAAGAAACTCAAGATTCACATGTAAGCACATTTCTATCTCATAAAATGTTATGTGGAAGCTACAGAATTTTAAAAACAGAATTCCACAAACCAGAACTTTTTTTGTAGTGTCCTTTTTTCTTTCTATTTCAGTTTTCCTACAGAAACAGCATCCCAATCAAGACAAATATCATTCTCCTTGCAAATCATGGACTCAGATGACCCCAAGGTTAAGCAAAATGTACACATGGGGTAGTTTAATTAAAGGGCACAGAATAGTAACTATGAAAATGGGAGTAGAAAATATAAAATAGAGGATTATGGTTGAGAACTAAATTGAAGACAAAATTGAGGTCATTGTAGTAATAGAATTTTTTTTTTTGGAAGTACAGCATTTGCAAAAATAATGTTGTAGATTATAATAATAGTACCAATTCTTAAACACTTCCTAAGTTTATTATACCCTTTGGCCTATAACTTTGTAATAGCCTCCCTATCTGACTCCAAAGTTCAGTCATATAATTTGCTTTGGGCCTTTTGAATCTTGGCAAGCATCTCACAAAGGGAGAATTGGAAGGATTATTTGGTTCACTCTTTACCTTTGAGAAGAAAATGCCCTAGGAAGAGTATTAGAGACAGGAGGATCAGACATGATTACTCCAATCAGTCCACCCAAAGATAACAGCTGGCTAACCCCTAGATATATGAGCCAACCAAGGAAAACACAGGAGAGCTACCTAGCTGACCACCTCCAACACCTGAGAAATAAGTGTCTATTATTCTACTAAGGTTTTGGATTATTCCACAATTATTCCAATAATAGATAGCTGATATAAAACGATAAATACCAACATTTGTTCAGATTAATTTGTATTCTGATAATTCCCTTTGAAAATTGCATTTCAGTTACCTCTTCCTGTTTATTTCCAGGAACCTAATGCTTTCTAGAAGATGTGCGCTGTGCCATTTGATAGAGAGAGGGCAATAGGTACTGCTGCATCACTGTAAACTGTGGCCTTTAACAAATTCAGCCCGAACCTATCCCTGGGGGCAGGAAGATGAGTCTTTCATTTGGATTAAGCTAGCCAGGACTCACACCTTGATAAGAAGGTGAAAATTGCTTGACTTAATACAGACCATTGGTATGAACAAAAGGGGAATAAATGTAAGAGATCATTCATAAAAGGATAACAGATTCTAGCAAAGAGTTGAATGAAAGAATGAACAAGTCATAGCCAAATGAAGGAATAGATGAGTGAATAAATGAATGCTGTACAGCTTAGGTAATAGTAGCTTTGTCTTCAGGAATAATAACGATCTACTAAATATTGGTCATGATCACTAAATGCTAATAGGCTAAACAAGTTTTTTCTTTGACATATTAAATAAACATGACATGCAGTGAAATGGTATGCAGTTAACATATTTTATAGAAACTCTATGCTTTTTTAAGAGTCTAGAAGATGGTGGCTCTTCTGCCTGAATGGTGATGTGCATTAATTTGGGTATTTAATGTAGAAGTCAGTCTGCTGAGGAAAGCTTTTGCAGTCTATTTAAACTTGTTTTAATTTGAATCCCAAGTCATTCTTTGTGTCTATAATGTGGAACTGCTTAATAATCTGTAGCAATAAAGCAAAGATTTGAGGACAGATTGGATTCCAAAGTAGCTCTTGAATGCATACCATAGACTACTCAATGGTTACAAACGCAGTTCATATGAGCAAATGGAACAGAGCGATGCATGCAAATTAATTAGCATGTATCATTCAAATTATCAGTCAAACAGCAGACAAACTTTCAATCAATGTCCAGCCAAAACAGTAAAACCTGTTAACAGTCAAACCTTATTAATCAATTTTGTTCCTAATTATTACATAATTTGCCAGTTCTGTTAATAGTCAAAGGATTTTATCAAAATATAATTTCAGACTGACAGCTAAATGGATTTCTGCTCAGTGATGAATCACTATCTAATAACATCTGCATAGAATTGAAATGAGTTAAATATAGAATTGATTTGACAACTACATTCAGATCCCTTAATCACTATATATGGAGAGATGCTGCCCACCGTATGAAAACGCAGGAGGTGAACGTTCCTCACGTTTGAAACAATGTCTTCCCATCAGAGAATCCAAGCTGTTAGAAAGGTGAGAACCAAGACATACCTGGACATTAAGTTAAAAATTGGCTATGTGGACCGATTACCAAAAGTTTACAGGAGATGGGAAGCTATTCGCACAACCCAGATGGGATGAGGACTTAGAATCTGGATCACTGACATAGCTATCAAGTTCAATGAAATGGGAAGATGCTACCATCCCACAAGATGCTCACTGGCAGGAGAAGCAACAATCAATTCCATCATATCAGCTAGATTATGTACCTTTTAGACAATTATAATGTCTTGAGGTTCCTAGCAGTCTTGATAATAAAAATGAAAAAAAAAAAAAAAACGATGAGTGTTATTTTAGGAATATTGTCCAAAACAAACAATACATGCTAGGCTCTTCAATTGTTTTTCACTTATTAACTTGGTTAATTTTTACAACTAGTTTATGAATTAAAAAGCATGCTTATCCTACCTAGCTGGTGAAAAATCTATGACACAGAGAATAAGTTACATGCCCAAGGTTAATTTATAGCTAGTAAAACAAGTGCTTGGATTCATTCCTGGTAATTTAGATCAGAGTTCATACTCCTCATGCAGAAGTTTATCCTTATGACCCACCACTCAACAAGCTGCATTTTGTAACTTTTAAACATGTTCACTGGAATGCCCAAACTGATTTACACTGAAAAAGTCCTTTACACTCCATGAAGCTATCACACTTTACTTCACAATGCCCAGCGGGGAAGGGAGGACATTAAGGATGATTGACTTAAGTAAGTTTTCCAAGGCAATATAGGTAGTTTGTTTCTGGGTTGTTGGGTTTTTTCTTTTTTTAAATTTACTTACATATGACTAAAATAATATATTTAAGCTAGTAAGTATAAAGTAGCTAGTAAGGAGAAAAAGTTGGGTATAGTATAATAAAATCAATCTGTGATCCAGATGTATTGTGAAGTATCAAAAAAGAGTAAGTTTTATTTCTGCTCAGAGATTAGATATATATGCCCTCCTCTGCCACAGTTACATGACTGGCCATCACATTGTTTCACCTAGTCTCTTCAGGAAATTTAAGTTATAATTATGTAAATGTAAATGAAATATAAGGATTATCTTTAAAGATAGCTTAGACTTTAATATTCTAGGAGTTAGCAGACAAATTTCCTAATTTGCAAGCAGAAATTCAGTGTTAAATATTCAGTAAGTGCTGGAAAGGCAAAACAAGTAAAGATGTTTTTGTAATAGGATGTATTCAAAAGTTTCTGGTATACCAAAGAGCTTAACAGAAGAAACTTAAATCAGTATCACTCATAATACAACACTATGGCAATTCTTCCTAGCAGACATCACCTACTGCAACTTTTACTTCATCATTATCTTTAAAGATGTGTTTCTATAACCACTGTCAACTATAAAATTGACCTTATACCTACACATGTAACAAATCAAAAAAAGTCAATTCAGAGACATTGAAAGTATATCCTAAAGATAAAATAGATAACATAAATGTGACATAGATCAGTACCAGTAACACAAATACATCTACATTAATTAGTTGGAAAATTCAGATTCTGTATGTGTTTGCTTGTGTTTTTAAACATACATATTTCTAATTGTTAATGAGAGTGGAATTTGGGACCAGGCTATTTGATGGTTTATCACTATAATGCCAAGAAAAGTGCTTCAATTGGAAAACAATCTCATAAAAGTAAAGCTTACTAAAAATTTTTATTTCGTAATGCAAATCCAGACACAGGGTTCATATTTTAGCAAGCTGAAACAAAAGGATGCAGGATTAAGTTGCAATTTTAAAGGTCTGGAAAGAGCACTCTGACATAGTGTGGAAAGTCTCTATAATCACGGAGGACCACAATGATTGCACTTTGCTGTTTCTAATATGAGAGCACATGATTAACACTGAAGGGGCATCCTGGGTATTTCTGAAGACAAATTAATGTTTATTGGTATTTCTTGGTGCCAGGGTCTGGACCAGTTGCTCTGCACATTATATCCCATTTAATCCTCATGACAACTTTGGGATCTAGGTTTCATTAGCTAGAAAAAGATTCAGATTTTAGTGAAAAGAATATGAAGTTGGGGTCAGAAGTTTGGGTTTCAAGATTTCTATCACCAATGTTTTTTTGAGTGATTTTCTGTTAGTTGGAAGGGTCACACATATCACAGTATTTCTAGTTTAAAACATGGGTGTATATTCTCATTCAAAATATATTTTCTGTTAGTCTACATATCCCAATGCCTTTATATTTAACAGAGAGACACTAATACAATGTTGGAAATGCTGTCGATAAAATGTTTGGGACCGGGGGAGAGAGAGTAATTTAAGACGTACAAAAAGAGAATGTTTTTTCAATAAAAATTTGGGGCATTTTAAATCCTTTGTAAGGCTGATGGCAAAGCATCATATTGTTTTGTTGGAAAGGGCAAGTATGATTCAGGATAGGCTAGACTATGACAAGATAACAAGTGATCCCAATTTTAGAGACATAACTCAAAACTTTATTTTCTTTTTACAAAGAGTCAGTTGCAGGTTGGAGGACTTTCCAAGGCAATTGTCCTCTGAGTGCTGGTTACCACCATATCTCCCTATCAATTCATGCTTTCGTGTTAAGAATGGTGGGAAGAGAGGAGAGAGGTGGGCATCAAACCTTTGCAATTTAACGTTTCTTCCTAGAAGTCCTATATCACTACCTTGGTGTTTCATTGGGTAAAGAAGTTCAGATGACCATGCCTAACTTCAAAATGGCAGCGGCATATAAGCTTCCTGTCTGACAGAGGTCTTGGGAAAGTGGGAAACCAGGTAATGTTAGGCAGTGTAAGTTAAACATTTCATTCCTTCTAATACATTTGTCTTTTTCTAAAAATGTCAGAGGTATACTAAGTTTCTACATAAGCTTCCATCCTATCACTAAGGTATACAGCAAGTTATTGAGGACTAAACTATCAGATTTCCAAGAAAAATGTGTAGACATTACCCCCTGGCTCAATAATTAAATAAGTTACTATTCCTGGCTTTGTCTAAATTCTTAAGTCAAGTGGTTCCTGTGTCAATGGCCGTCTTCCTAAAAGTTATGAAGTGAACTAACAAAGGACTGATAACTGACACAGAAACCTCACTGAGGCTACGAGTGTAGAATTCATTGCCTGGGATACGTGTGATATTTAAATTGCAGTGTTCTTTCCCCTTTGCATTTCTGTCAGGATACTTTCAACAAGAAAATGAAAAGATTTAAAAATACCTCAAAAACACAATATTTGGTGTAGTATTATAATATGGGAAGGCCTTTAATGAAATATTAGGTGGACCAGGTTGCTTGATTATCATAAACAATGTCAAAGAATGCAGTATAGTATTAACACAATTCAGTGAGCAATGAGTTGGTAATATATTCTCTCAGAGGAAGGATATAGGAATTCACGAAATTTATAGAATGGTTTAGCATTTTAAATAATACATGCAATAAATAAGAGAACAATAGATTTAAATCTAAAGGTATAGGTGCTTGCTTCCAAAATAAGTAGAAAAGTCAAGATATTAATTGAAAAATTTCATAAAAAGCAGGAACATAAAATGGAAAAACGTTCCCTTATATTGATAAAATATACATGTTTCTTAAGTATCTGAGCATGAATGAAATTGTAATTAATAATCAGCACCCATATTCCAACTTAATTTTTCAGTTTATCTTAAAAATAGTAATGACAAAAAAATCATAAATGTATTATAAAGTTTTAAAAGACCTAACTATTATATCTAGTATAATCCCGATTATATGGTAATGCCAGCATGCATTTTGGATTTGAATCTTGGATAAGCCTTAAAATAAAATCCTTAGAATTATGATTTAAAATTGACCCTTTAGAGATATATTTTTAAAGGCTTAAAGATATTCAATATAGAATTTCAAGGTATATTAGGTACTGAAATATTTTAAACTCGTGTACCTGTATAATAAAATTACAAAAAAAATCTCCATGTATGTATGTGTACACATAATTTCAGAGGCTTCCACAAGCTTTTAGAATCACTGGCCTCCTATCCTCTAGCTTAAGAACTGTAATATTATTTTGTGAAATAATTCTTCTTTTTCTCTAATATGTGTTGAAATAAGCCATACAATTAACTCTCATTATTCTCTGTAATTGCCATAAAAAACAAATACAGAAGGTTGATATAGACTAAATCAGTATTCTCTTTAATGAAATAACTATGCATCTATTTCAGCAGCCGACACTTTTATTCTAGTACCCAGAAATGCATTAACTATAGTACAGGTACTATCAATTAAAGTGTCTGAAAATTAATTACAACAAGGAAGAGAATCATTCAACTAATCACAGCCAGATCTAAATAAATTAGTCCTTAATCATAGCTTTGAAAGGGGAGAAAAAGAAAGCAACCTCAAAAAGTCAAGTTGCCTTGCCTTCCCTTCCCTTGGGCAAAGACATAATAAAACAGACAAGTCCAGAGTTTAACCTCAATTTCGTTGATAAGATCATCATACAATTTTAATAATGATATTATATATTTTCTCCGAATATAGGTTTTCAAGGAAACTGTGCATCATTCGAGGGACACATTTACCTAAGGAGTGTGAAAGCTTGAGCTGAGGTCACAGTAGTCAGTATTTGCTTTACAGCTTCTCAAACTCATTTTATCCCCAGATTAGATGGGGGTTTGGGGGGGCTTTGCCAATATACCAATATCTGTTGCCCTTTTAAGAGATCAAAATCATAAAAATTTTGTAGGAATGACACACCAGGAATTTCTTGTCCTAGTTTCCACAAAAGTAAGCTTGTAGCTTGTTGTTACTTTCTACAGGAAAAGTAAAACATACTTGAAAACTTTACCAGCCTACTTTTGAGTATTGGCCTCTGCACTCATCAGCTGTATGACGGGTCAAATTATTTCATCTTTCTGAGGTTCTGTTGACTCATTAATTGAGTCCAAAAAATGGTCTTTATCTCAGAAGGTTGAGAGGATTCAATGAGATGATCCTTAGAATATATAAAACAAAAACAAAACCAAGGTTATATACTATTAGGAGTTTTATATGTGCTGGCATTTGAATATTTATTTAGCGAAATATTCATTCTTTCTGTTTTAAGTGCGTTAGGTGTCTCAATGCAGGACTTAAGTCACTGCTCGTGGAGGGTCAGTTTGCTAAACATTTGAATTTGAACAAGAAATATACTCCACTGGTTTCTAATGACACCACTTGTGTCAGAAATAACCTTGAGGGTGTTATAGAAAGGTTCAAAGATTGGAGGCTGTCTCAACACTGGCATTAAAATAACTGCTCCAAGAATCTGCTCATAATCACAGAATTTCTCTTTATCTGTGCATTCTAAACAACATCAGGACAGTTTCTGAAACAGTTTATAACAGTTTTCCACATAGTCGCCAAAAGAATCAATCTGAAGTGCAAATCTGATCATAGCTCCTGTGGTTTAAATTCCGTCAGGATGTTCCTTTGCCTTTTCAACGAGGTCCCAAACATGTTACCAGAGCTTACAAAGTCCTCAATGGTCAGTTCCCACCTTACCTCTGTAACCTAATTCATATGTTTCTGTCTCTAACACTCTCTACTGCACATGACAGGATAATGTAATCCCATAGGGTCCTGTTTTCTCTACCCTGGTCAGTCTTCTCCAATGACCCACTCGGGTTTACTAGCTTAGATTTTATCTTCAACTGATATGCTTCAATTTATATCCTTCCCCATGATATAGGTATGAGACTGAACATCCTACACATGATCTCTCAGAGGTATCCCAGAATCTTCTAATATTGATAGGATTCATAACTTGTATTTTCCCTATTTGATCATCAGAGCAGAAACTGTTTTTGTTAATCAATGGTACCCTGACATCTAATCATGTAACTGGCATATGGTAAATGCTCACAATTATTATATGAATGAAACATATAGTTTTACCAGTTCACGGTTATGAATTTCTCTCCATATTCTGAGCTTTTAAACAACTTCTGGGATCTGCTTGCAGAATAAAATGTTTGTAATAAAATTATCATCTGCTTTGTTGTTGTTAAAGATCAGGAAGAGTTTCAATAATGCAAAAGATTTGCATTGGATGGAGAAGACTGTACTGAATTCCTTGCAGGTAGGAACCTTGTCTCGACTTTGTCTTTGTTTTGCATTACTCAATACTCAACAAAATGACTGGTATTTTGTAAGCACTGGACCAACATATGCTGAACAACAAATGAATTAAGATGCCTTAGACACTTAGGATCCAGGGGATAATGGAAATGGCCTCTACTAACACATATTAAGCAGTTCATGGCACTTAAGACAAGAAAAGATGAAGGAATAATAACTTAAATACCTTCCTCATAACTTCTTTAACTTCAAATTATCTGGATTGCCACCTGATAACTATTTTGAAATACTGAGGTATAAGAATATTTAGATCTCCCTCCTCAATTCAGGTATTTATATTTTTAAAGAAAAAGTCAAAATAAAGGTTTTTAGTAACCACAGGGAAACAAAGAGGGGAGCATTTTATGGGAGAGTGTATTTATGTAGAGTAGTATTCCACCCTGACATCAGACTAATTTGAATACACCACAATGGGTTGCTTGGATTTTGCTAAGAAATTCCACTCCAAGTGAATTTTAAAATGATTCATGTTTTGTAATCTCAAGAAACAAACAGTAATGATGTTCTCTTCTATTTGTATAATGCATTAATCTCCATCATAGCTAGTAATTGTATACTTTTTTTGGCTTCTGAACAACAAACATTTTAGGAATATACACAGCTTCCCTTTATGAAAAATATTATATTTGAATCTTTTGCTTTTTAAAAAAATTTACCAGCTTTTCCTGAATGCATGTCATTCTAGAACATTATTGTGCTTTGACAAAATGAGATCTATGTGGGAGCCAAGGAACAAAGGAAAAATAAAAGTACATGGGGAAGGAAGGAAAGAAGGAAGGAAGGAGGGAAGGAAGGAAGGAGGGTAGGAAGGAAGGAGGGAAGGAAAGAAGGAGGGAAGGAAAGAAGGGAGGGAGGGAGGGAAGGAAGGAGAAAGGAAGGCAATTGTTACAAACAAATGAACAATTATCTAATACTACAACAATACAGAGTGGATGGTTCTTGCCTCAAAATACCGATAAATCTAACAGGTACATCTGAATCAAGGAGTGAAATTAACCTTTCAAGACTCTGTGTGCTAACTTTGTTATCAGGAAGTCTCTCTCTGTTATATTAGGTGTCTCTTAGTCTAACACTACAATTTTGGATCCCCCACCCCCAAAAAAAATCTTCCCTGAAACCTGAATGCCAAATCTCAAGGAAGATGCTATATGTTTTGCTGTCATTCTAACAGGCAGGAAAGATGGCACTATGTGGCAGGTCAGTCCAGGTTTTTATGGTGATAGGAAGCCAGAACCATGGTTGATAACATTAAAAGGGACATATTAACTGAGGTGTGTGTTATTCTTAAAAGGGAATGTTAGTGATTTTATAAAAATAAGGAGGAATTTGCACTAGATCTGCTAAAAAAACAGCTTGTTTAATTCAGTAAAGTCTATACGAGCAGAACACCAAACTCATTCTGACTCAAAGTGAGTTTATTTTCATCTCATGTATATATTGGGCACCCACCTCGAAGAGACTTTTATTGGAGAAATTAACTAATTTCTTTAGAAAAGCTTAGAAACTTCTGACATTTATTATCTTTGGATTCACTTCAAGTTTGAAGATTGTATTTGTTTCTGTGTGGGGAGAACAGGGTCAACAGAATTTAAGAAAGCAAGCTCGTGGAAAGGTTACCAGATGATGCTTCTGAAAATGAAATTACACTCATTGTGGGAGGTAATTACTACTAATAGTGGATAAACGTGGCAAGAAATTAAAAAAGAGCAGAGATTAAATAGCTAGCACCAACTCTACTAACCTTTCCATATTATGATTAATTTCCCAAGCGCACAAAACACCCATGTAGCTGTGACCCTTTGTTTAATGCTGCTTTGGAGGAATCTTCAATCAGGTGGTTAATAGATTGCTCAGAGATTAAAAAAAAAAAAGTTTGGCTTTTATCATTTTAAGCAATCACATGTTCTTGAAAGATACAGGCTTTATCTAACTTATTGTTGATGGCTGCATATCAGAGTCTCATCATTCCTATGCATTTCACCACCACAAGGGATGCACTGCTGATGCCTAAGGAGTGAGTATTTCATCTCATAGACAATGATACTATCGATAACAAAGACCATTCTGAGCACTTACCTTATGTTAAGCGTTGTGTTATTTAACAATCAAAATACGTTCATTAACTATCTTCTGATCTTTTTCAAATTGGAATGCTTAGGGCAGACAGCTTTAGCATTTGGACTAATATGATGGCTAAAGAAAATCAAACCTGAATTCATCTGATCTCAAAGTGGATACTTTTGTCTTTTCAATGCAGACTTTTCAACTCAACTTTCTTATTCCATGTCTAGAAAGACTACCACCTATTACAGAAGAGTAGAATGATGAAGTTTTCCTTGTTTGGTGCTGCTCCTTTGCCTCTTCATAACTGATTTTCTCATTCCATGAGACAGGACTCCTGGACTATAAGACTAAAGTAATGCCAATTGTTTTTTCCAACGTTTAAGTCGTTGGTTGCCAAAAATAGTCCAAAGTTTCCTAGGACTTTTTTGACTAGAAATTATTTTCCCTTCAGAAGGAATCATGTGTGGTGTGTGTGTGTGGTGTGTCTGGTGTGGTGTGTTTGTGGTGTGTGGTGTGTGTGG